>JASCZW010006965.1:0-77506 GCA_034211315.2 Aedes japonicus | reverse complement strand
ATCAGCCCCTGGAGCCGTATTGCCACACGAAAGGAGTGCGAGAGAGAACTCTACCATTGAAAAGGGTTGGCTAATCTCATCTATCGAATTCGTGTTTTCGCGAGGAATCATCCGTGCCTGCACAGAATCTGGACAAACATTTTCGAGCGAATTTGAGGATCCATTGGTCCGAGTACTCTTCGCTCTCGTTGATTCGTAGTTCGGTTACGCAACCTTCGCGCCGTGTTCCAAAGAGTACTCATGGACGTTTTCACTGCGATAGCTCGTTCACGAATGTTCGCCAGTAACCGCGTTTCGTGGCCTTGATAGGGGCTCTTAAGGTCGCGTTCGAGAGCACGTGTATACTTCGAAGTGATTCAGGTGTTCCACGTTTGCGGGAAAACTTTAAACGCGTCGGACTTTTTACGGTAAACCTCGGTGCATTGCTGATCCCACCATGGAGAAGGAGGTTCCTGCAGAAATGACGTTCCTGAAACTGGTCGAGTTTGAGCTTGGCGCCATGCTGTCTAAGATCAGGTTGTGGAGGAAGTTATATTCTTCCAGCAGTGAAAGCCTTTCTACCGCCATTATCGACTTCATCTGCTGTCCTAAACTTTGTCCAATCGATGTGACGGGCAAGATCATTACGTGACGTTGACAGATTTCGACGGATTGAACCCGGTGGCAACCGAAATTTTTATGAGCAAGTGATCACTACCGTGGGGATCTTGAATCACATTCCATGTGCAATCCAACGATAATGAATTCAGAGCAAAGTGTGAGGTCTAATCTACTGCCAACTGAGGATGTACCAGCCAAACGTGTTACTTCTCCATTGTTAAGAACTGTCATATTGAGGTTGTCACAGAAGGTACATATATCAGGGAAGATCGGTTGTCATCGTACAGTTCTCCCCAGCTCTGCTACCGTGAGAGTTAAAATCTCCCATGACCAAATCGCTGGAGCAGGAAGAACCGAACAAATATCTGAGAGTTGTTTTCGGTTAATGGAGGCTCTAGGAGGAATATAAACGGAAGCAATGCAAGAGGTTTTATTTTTAATAACAGCCTGACATGCGACAACTTCAATACCTGAATTGGAGGAAAATTCACTCTATAGAAGGAGTAGCACTTTTAGATCCCCAAAAGTACTCCCCCTCCACGCGAATCCTCATGATCAAGACGAATAATATTGAAATCATGAATCGGAAGATTGATTTCGGAAGAGAGCCATGTTTCACAAAGAGCGAATGCATCACAACCGGTAGTGTGAGCTAAAAAATTTGAATGATTCCAATTTAGGAATCAAACTTCGACAATTCCACTGTAGAACAGTGATCAAATCCCCGACCTCATTTGGAAAATTATCCATCGAAGGAAATGATAGCTGCAAGGATGGGCCACTTTAATGTTAATTTCTGCAAAAAAGTTTTCACAGTGGGAAGCATTGCCATAACAATGCTTTTGAGAGGGTCAGAAATTTCGAGGTACTTAAAGATACCTTCGGCAATGTCATTCAAATGAGAACAGCCCACTAGAGGAGGGGGCTTCTGTTCTTAAAGTTGGGGCTTCAGGGGTTTTGGATGTCCCCGGGGAGATGGAAAGTCCTGGGTGTAGTTAGTACTACGAAAACCAGGTGGATTAGATTTTCCTTTTTCCACCTTTCCTTGAATTGGGCAAGCTGGTCTCGGGCTTCATTTCAGCAACTTTCCGTGGGCGGACGCGTCTCCGCTTCCTTGAAGCACCTTCCGAAAGGTGAACGATGTTCCCTCTTCAGCCGAATCAAAGTCAGACTCGTCATCTGACAGAGGAGCAAAGGGATTTGTATTGGCATCGGGTGATGGTGAGGTGTTGCAACCATTTCAGCAAATGATTGCCTGGAACGCTGTTTCAGCGAGCGTTCTATTTTTTCCCCGCGTTGTTTGTACGCCGAGCACGATGAGAGAGCATGGGAGGAGTTCCTTTACAAAAAGCGCATTTAGGTGTGCTGTCTGCGCACGCGCCATCCTCATGCTTCTCCCCGCAGTTGAGCAGCGCGCCTTATTGCCGCAATGGGAGAGTCGTATGTCCCATCTGCTTGCACTTTCCGCAGATCATGACCCGAGGTACAAACAATCGCACAGGTAGCCGAAGTTTTCCCAACTCGACGTATTGGGGAGGGCTGAGCCAGAGAAGGTCATACGCGAAACGAGTCTGACGGTGTAAACTTTTTTCGCCCTTGTTGGTCGACACTGAGCCAAGTTGGCGCACATCAAGTATCTTTACTGGGGGAAGCAGAGGGTTCTAAATCGACCAACCCCAGCTTCAGCAGGATCTCAGGGGTCAGACCCGTTTCGGAGACCACACCTTCAATTTCAATACCCCGAGCTGGGGATATACACTCTATATTCTAGAGTAAAGAGCTGGGAGACAGCAATCTCATTAGCTTGCTTGAGATTGGACACAACGACCCGAAGTTTATTGGGTCTGACTTTAATTATCTCGGTCACGGCCGAGAATCGCTTCGTCAGATCATCAGAAATCTGACAAACATTTAGAGGTTTCGATTTGGGCTGAAAATAAACAACCCATGGCCCAGTTGAACTATCTGGATAAGCACGTGATCTGGTAACTCTATGAGCTACCTCATTTTCAGTGCTGTTAGATGATTCATCTTTGCGATAAATCATCCATGGCTCGCTTGTGGGAGCTTATCACGCTCAACCACTAACGTAATTATCTACAATCAATCACAGATAAACAAACTAAACCTAAAAAAAATAAACTAAAACTAAGTTCACTCTCACACACTATCAATCACTCTCCACACTCACACACACACTACGATGAAAATGACTCAACTTATCTTATATACTACTAAAAAAACTTATCTTATAAGTATCACGGATCTACTGCAGCTGGGCGACGAAGTGTGTGCTGCTGCTGCCGAGCGACGATGAGTGACCGCGTGTACCGTCTAAGCGATGACGGTGATGTTGCTGATCGGTGGTAGTTGGTGGATGGAAGAATGCACGCTACACGCGATGGGCTGCTGGTATGCGTGCCGTATAGATGCGGGACAATATGGCTTCTCGATCGTAGGCAATATTGCTAATTGCAATCAATGACGTTGTTACACCACTTATCACACAATGTCCTCTTCTTCAGCAAACCAAGATTGGTTCAACTCGCGACGATTTCACTGGCGATCGACAAAAACTAATACTGAAGACTGTAAACAACTCGTAAAAAGCTTCCAAAGCAACGGAAAGCGGACCGAACGAACTGAACCGTTCGCTTGTTCACTGGGCAATGAGCTTCACTGATTGTTTGGGGCGGAATTTGCAAGCGAGGCAAATGACCACTGGTTTTCATCGAAAAAGGCATTAAAGTGAATGCCGCATATTATAAAACGGAAGTTTTGGAGAAAGTTGTCAAGCCATATGTACAAGAGGTGTTTGGATATGATCACTCTTGGTTTTAGCAGGACCGAGCGCCATCGCATACTGTTAATCTTGTTCAGGGCTGGTGCCGAGAAAATTTCACCGAATTTTTGGACAAGAATGAATGGCCTCCCAGTTCACCATATCTGAATCCCTTGGATTATTTCGTATGGCCATACATGCTGGCAAAGGTAAATGACCACAGGGCGTCTAATATGAACCAATTCAAAACCGTAATCAAACGAATTTGGGACGAAATGCCGATGGAAGTCGTGCGTGCCGCCTGTGACGGTTTCGAAAAAGTCTGGAGCTGGTCAAGAAGGTTAGAAGCGGTGTTATTCCAAAACATATGCTGTAGTTGATCAGTATTATATTGCAATATAATAGGTATGCAATTATCAATAAAATCTGGATTATCAATTTGAAATAAATAGAGTTTTATTTTGTAAGAGAATATATTGGACTCGGTGTACAAGAACACCCCTACTTATTAAAAAAGATTGATGCTATCCACCGAAGGTGACCTAACCGATGCTTATAATAATAAGTTCGAACAAAGAATTGAAATGGATATTCTCCATCGAGGTTTAGTGGATTGATGGCCATTCTTCTGGTGTGTCGATGAATATCTCTTTAGGCAGCTCATTGAGATTTTCCAATATGGTTATATAAACACGATCAAAAAGATACTACATTAAGGATGATTTTTCAAAAATCTGTAAAATCTGTATTTTTTCTAAGAATCTGTAGTCTGAATATACAGACTTTTGTATCCAAAAACTGCAAAAACTTTGTTTAATTACAGATAAATCTCTAAATGTGGCACCCTTGTATACAATTAATACAAAAAATCTTCTTTTAAAATGGCCTATCGTGTTCTTTTTCCATGACTTTCGATCGCTTGAAGTAAGTATACAATATGTGCTCGCAGTTCTTTCTGTTTTGACGGCATGCTGAACACGTCAGAACAAGTTTGCCTGATATGAGTGAAGTGTGTGGCATTTTTCTACCATTTTTTATTCATCTTAAGTGACATTTTTTTGCGAACGTTTTAGTTCTATATTATTTAGATCTCATTTTTGAGTAAACCCGCTTATTTGCAACACATTTTGTCGCTGTGTTTGACATTCGAAATGTTGGATCAATGCCTGCTTCTTCAAAATTGGAATGAAACATTGTGCAACATATCAAGCTGAACAATGCATTAGGTCCTAAGTAACATTGGGAGACTCTCTTTGTCGACTTTCTCTTTGCGTTCCTACGGCAATGGAAAACCATGTTCAAGTATTTTCAACACATAATACGGTAATATTAAGTCTAATTCAGCATCCAATACGCCAAAAACTTCAGCAAATCGTTTAATTGATAAACTATTAACATAAGATAAAGTCGACGACGAGAATCTCTCAATGTAACTTAGGACCTAATGCAATGTTCAGTTTGATATGTCTGCTATACTGTAGTAATATAAATAGAAGTCGTCGATGAGAAATTTGTATAGCTTACTAGCTGAACCCGGTGCGAGCCTTACTACGCATGTAATCAAATGAATCAAAATTTAATAGAACTGGTGCGTTTATGTTTTTTTTTTCTGAATGCATCTGGTAAACATATTTTCGTTTGCTAATGTGTGTAATTTCTGCAAAAAATAGCCAAGGTTTATGTTCTTATTGTAACCCTTTGGAACGGCAATTTCAACCAGTTATTCTGTGTGGAAGCATTTCATACACAAAAAAAAACAATGAATTTTAACAAGCGCGTAAAATTTTCCCTCGTGTAATTCCAAGCCAAAGGAGCGTAAACAATGATATTGTTTGCAATCTTTCATACAACAGGCTTGATTCAGGTGTTATCTGGCTTAAATTTACATGAAATATCCCATTATGTTCTGCCAAATCTAGCATTCCCTTTATGTGCATTAGATAACGCAGAAAATTCAATGTTTCTTTTTATCTGTGCAGACTAAACATTTATCTTCAAATGAAGCTGTATCGTGTTATTGCATAACCTTCGAATAACTGCTTGTGCATAATTTGGCACTAAGAGTAATTGAAGCATCCCCCATTCTTGACGTAGAAGGGGTTTAACTTCTATCAGAACATGCTGCTTACCCGAGAAATACACATTTTGTGTTTTAGTTGCATGGATAATTCTTATTTTTGGTTCAAATTTCTGATTCATTTGTTTGAGAGCCCCCCCCCCTTTCCAGAGGGAGGGGGTCTTAAACCACCTAAGAAATAAATCCTGCCTTAAAACATAAATTTTCATTTTCATTTTCTAAAGAAGAGAGGGGTCTCAAACCACCGTAGAAACATTTCTTGCCTACAAACACCTTCACATGCCAAATTCGGTTCCATTTGTTTGATTAGTTCTTGAATTATGCAGAAATTTGTGTTTTATTTGTATGAGAAACCCCCTTACAGGCGAAGAAGGAGTATCGATCCATCATGAAAATCTTTTCAGACGCCCTGCAAAACCCTGCATTCACACTTTCATAACAGTAGGGATAATTTTCATGTTTGGTTTAAATTTGTGTTGTATGAGAGTCCGCCCCCCCCCCCGCTCTTCCAAAGAGGAAAGGGGTTTCAAAACACCGTAGAAACATTTCTCACCTCAACAAATCTCCACATGCCAAATTTGGTTCCATTTTCTCGATTCGTTCTCGAGCTAGCAGTTATTTGTGTTTCATTTGTATGGAAGGATTTCAAACTATCATAAGATCCTTTTCCGGACCCAAAAATATCTGCATACAAATTTACATTGCAGTAGGGATAGTTCTCAGGTTAGGTTTAAATTTGTGTCTCCTTTGTATGAAAACTCCCTTTTCTAGTGGGAGGAGGGGTCTCAAACCACCATAAAAACATTTCCTGCTCTCAAAAACTCGCCCTTGTCAAATTTGGATCCATTCGCTTGATTAGTTCTCGAGTTATGCAGATATTTGTGTTTCATTTGCATGGGAGCCCCTCTTTCCAGAGATGGTAGGGGTCTCTTACTATCATAAAAACCTTCTCCGGCATTAAAAACCCCTCCATGCAAAATTTTACGCCGATCGGCTCAGTAGTTTTTGATTCTATAAGGTTCAGACAGACAGAAATTCATTTTTATGAACTACAAAAATTATGTTTCATTCAGAATATCACGTGAGCATGAGAACAATACTTACTTCAGTCATATTTTGAGTGTGCGTCTCATTAGATTCTCATAATGGCCTAAATTGTGAGACGATAAATCGATCAATGTAAAAGCGTAAAAAACCAAGCGAAGGAATAATAAGACATAACCTACATATCTGAATATTTTTGCCGCAAATAGGAACCCTCTGTGCTATATTTAATGTATTCAAAAAGAATGAAAGACAAGAGGATTACTCCATTGAAGCCATTGGAAATCCAAAGTAGACAGAAGAATAAATTTAGCTTTTCATCTCAGAGCAGACTGAATTTCCAAAGAACAAAACAGGTGTAAGCGAAAAATGAACGGATGGCTCAGCAAGAATCATGGATTTCAACCTTTTATCTCAGGCGGCAAGATTGTCATTAGAGGAAGCGTTCAACCGTTCAGCGAAATTCATGTAAATATTGGTTTTCCCTATAGGGATAATACACCTAGCGGAAGAATGGTGCTGTTCTGATGCATAAATAAGCCGAAACGATAACTGTCAAACTTCATAGCTTTTGCTCGCTTTGACAACTTATGTTCCTATGAGAGGCAAGCGAAAGATGTTTCGATGGTAAAGGTAGCGTCATTCTCTCTCTCTATTTACTATTAATTCGATTGTGTTCCCAGTCGCGAAGGAAAATTGCCACCGTCCTCTTGTTGCTGCAAGAGGTGCTATTTTCATGCTTCTTCCATCGTGGCCGCCGCCCACTTCAAAGGACTGAGCTCTCAGACCAACAAATGTTGCGAGAATCCGGAGTGCAGCTCGCTTTTGGAATACCAAATAGGACAGTCAAATGGCGGGAAAGCATTCGCAACGGGTGGTTTCGTCGTAATTTCTACCTTTTCATCCTCAACGATATCCTCCCTGGGGGGAGGTTGAGCATTGCACTGTCTGTCTCGAGTGTTGATTTGCTCTTAATTAGTTTTACGTGAGAATGGTCTACAAACCACCGTAGCTAACTGTTATATTTTCTAATTAATTTTTCGTTATTGGCAGTGGATAATTTGGAATTTGATCAACTTCACACCAGATGTATTTAAGGTCATTTTATTTCGAAAAATGTTTACCCCTCCAACTGGGTAGTAAAATGTTCGATTCGCGCGTTAAAATATATATCTTAATCAAACTTGTGTGTACTATAAAATACGTGGAAACCCACTGCCACGCCGTCGCTCAAACAGTCAATAATGTCAATGTTTACTTGCCTTCGATGAAAGTGAAACAGTAGCTGGCTGACGGGGAATGTATTTTTCTCTTTCCCGGTGTCTGGTTTCACGTGGGTCAATCTGTAACTCACAGAGGTAGTTGGCGGAGGCATTTGTAGGAGTCATTGACATAGAACGATGTCGAGCTATTTTTCATTCTCGGGCCAGCTAATTGATTATGGTTATATTCGATCATTTTGGTGTGTTTATTTGTTGATTGGCTCACGCGTCCCACCATTGATCAAGCCCGGGCAGGCGGCAGATGTAATTAATGGCGCTATAAACATATCGGAATGCCCAATGAGCCATGTGAAAACTAATCCGACTCGGATCGTGACTGTTTCGAGTTAATTCCAACGTGTGACCTTGTTGTATAAGCATTACCATTGATCAGCATTAGTGGTGGGAATGTATTCTGATAGTGGGGTTTTTCGGTTCCATATCGTTCGCTGAACAAATGTAAATTATGAAGGCAAGAAAAGCCACCATATCATTACATTGTATATCGTCAATCACTTTGCCAGCTCTACCAATAACATAACGTTCGATTCACTTAAAATATGGACGCATTTTTTTACAGTGTTTCTAGTTATCGGTTCTCGAACGTTTTGACAGCAGAGCAAACCCAGGAATTTCGGATTCCAAAAAAAAACAAAAATTGACCTCCATTTTCTCTACTCTAGAAATATAAGGCTTCTGTTAATCGGAAAATGAAAACGCCTAGAAAAATGAATCGAGATGCTACAAAGATGAAGAATTAGTGTAATAAAATGGCCCTTCAAGTTAACGAAATGTGTGCAACAGATGATACAAAGTATTTGAAGAAAAGTTCTGCATTTCATCAAAACCAAAACAGAATAAGAATGTTGATATTTTCACCTGACAATACCACAAAAATCATAATTTCGACAGCTCAACTGTTTTATGTCCTCAATACAGAGCTGACAAAGAGCTGATTTCTTGCGTCCAGATATTTTGCGAATCGAGCTTTAGACCCAACCATTCAGCATCAAAAGGGAAATGCCACGTTTTATTTTACCATCAACTTTGTCCCCTCTCCCTTAAAACCACCCACCGAAGTGCCTCAAGCCGTTCAGCCATCCAATCAATAGTCAACAAACCATTCATACATTTTTCATCAGGCGCCCATTGTCATGAATATTCGTTCGGCCGCTAACAGCATGTACAACTTTTGTTCGTCGCATCGTTCGGTTTCTCCCCGACCGGTGGCTTCCATCGATTACCGGAACGTGATGCTTGTTTATTTCGAAAATAAAAAAAAACTTGATCGAAGAACACAAACAATAACCACCCCGAAGGGAGAAGGAGTAAATTGGCATGGACAGGTATGGGAAGGCACAGTTACCACCCACCCTATCTCCGGAACTTTTCCATTTTCCATGCACATCATCAGAAATGGGGAGCTCACGAATGCGTTTTACCATTCCTGGTAGAATATCATCCGTGGCATGGTAGGAATCCTGGATAACCCATTTATTGCTATACGAGCACCGTTTCTCACCGGTATGGGTGAATTTATAGTGAGCACATGTCGTCATAAATTTCCTCTGCGGATTTCAATTGTTTCATATTTATGTTTATCGATTTAATTGAATTTTGTTTGCTCTTGTTTCAGCTCATTGGCTTCCAGAGTGAAAAGTGCATACCGGCTCACCTGGGTGGAGTTTTCCGTGGGGCGACATCCACTGTGTCACATATCACGGTGGGTGGTGGAAGGGAAGGCGTTATGGATTTATGGGATGGAGATTCCCCGAATCAGTGCTCGATGGGATTGTACGTTTCATTATCAGGTCGCCTCGCTTAGGGCAATTGGTAATTGTTATTTGTGGTGTTGTAATATGTGTAACGATGTTGATCAATTGCATTTAAATGAGACCAGTTTATTCATATCATTTCGCGTTTTGTCTACAGTATGTTGAATTACTTAGCTCCCAAATGATAGGGTATGTATCCCTTGACTCAGCCTATTATACAACCACCGATTACATGTTTGATTATAACTCTTAAAGTTTTCAAGCTGAAGGCGAGATTCAACTAGTTCTACACTTGCTAAGATAAATTTGATTAGACATTTGGTAGTATGTATCACGAAAAGTTACACAACTCTTTTTATAAGGTCAGAAACTTTCAAGGGATTCGGATTTAATGTCGGTCTACAGGCACCAAATTGGGTCTAATCATGGATGCAACTTCGTCCCATTCGATGGATTTATTACTAAATGCAGTCTTTGTTCGGTTTTCTTCTTCTTATTCTATGAATTACGCCATTACCAGCTGTATTCGCGTTACTTAACACAAAATTTCACAAAACAAATGAAAGTAAAACTGCTTTGAAACACATAAGTGATGTTCATATATGATTTACTAGCCGTTCAAAAATGAAAACATTATAATTCACTATACAATGACTTAGTTCCTTCGGTTTGTGTTTAGATGAGCCAATAGAATATAAGCAACCGCAAACACATGTATTTCCATTTGAAATTTTACCAATAACTACCTTTTTACTACGTTGTTGATACAACAGGCCATAGTTGGGAACATATAAAAAAATATGTCCGCAACATTGGGTCTATGATTTTCTGGTAAAATAATTGTTGTTTTAGCTATAGCAACAGTTAGTTTGTAACGTGTACCTATTTTTTGCACATCCAGACTGCATTACTTTCTTTATCGATTCAATTAAGCCAAATTTAGATAACTTGAGGATCGTGTAGATCATCTGTTCAGCTTGACCAATGAAATCATGATGCCCCAAAAGTTCAAGAAATTGAAAATTACGTGGAAGTGAAAAACTATAAGTTGATTAATATTGTCTCAATTGCTTCGGATTACATAGGTTATCCTAATAGCAATACGATTTTGTTGATTATATCTAAATTAATAACACATTTAGTACATAGGCCGAATGAAGGAGCTAGGCTAACATTACATCCCCTTACCCTATAAAATTTTATTTATTTGTTTGATTTTTTGTAAAAAGGTTAATTTTCCTACGATTGTAATATACATTTCTAAGTCGTAATCGTCGTAAAATCTCTGGTATTGTTTACTAAAACGCCAAAAACCAACATTTAAGTGAAATTTTAAAGATTTTTCAAATACATCCAAGGTATAAATCTGTAAAAGTTTGTCGTCTTCGGGAAACTTAATCAGAGTTTTAAGGTAAACAATTGTGGCGTTTATTACACATGTGCAATAAACACAATCAAATAAAACAAATGCAGAAAAATGCAATCAATCGGTATTTCTGAATGGATCAGCTTTCCCAAAGACATGAAGCCTTAATGTTTCGTGTTTCGATAGAGTTATCATTTTTTCCGTATCTTTTTAGTATGTTCCCCAGCAAAGCACGTTTATTGAAAGTTGGTAAAAGTTACCTAATTGTCACTTAATTAAAGGAAAAAGTTCCACATAGTGCATTGAGGGTCATAAAATGACCCAAGACTTTGCTCCCAAAAATATAATTTTGAACTGGTTTTTGATATCTTGGTGTCAAATAAATGGTATGATTTCTTAAAATGACAAACTGGTCTTTTTTTTTAACTGGCCATTAGACGTAAGCACCCAGAACCGAATCTTTTTTTTTTAATTTTTTTTTTTTCAACTAGCAATAATCGCGCCTCGGTTGTACCTCATTGGTTATGATATCGCCACTGCGCAAAGTTATTTTTTTTAATTATTATTATTAACAACACTTCATTAGTGTCGGTAGGGAACCGAATCCTGTATGCATCCTAATTGGACCATTTTGGAACCTCATATATTTGTACCGTTCGATGGCTCGAAATTCACGATTTCGAATACAGATTTTTAAAAACATCATGCAATATACTCACCAAAGGGTTTTGCCACATCTGGATACTCGAGAACCGGTTCCGGTAGGGTCCAAAGACCACAATTTTGAAACCCCAAGTATTTGTACCGTTCGACGGTTAAACATTCATGGTTTTGAATGCTGATATCCGAGAACATCGTGTCGTAGATCAACCAGAGGATTTTTCCACATCCTGATACTCTGGTACTGGTACCGGTAGATCGCAAAGAGGATAATTTCGGAACCTAAAATATTTGTGCCATTCGACGGGTCAAAATCCATAATTCTGAGTACTGGTATTAAACTGATATTTCCAAAAAAATGCCAGAAGCTACTGCTGATCGCTTCAAGAAAAAGTTCTAGAAATCACCACATTTCAATCAATTTTACTATTGTCTAACTTAACTATCGACATTTTTTTTACAACACCAGTATCAACATAACAATCAAATTCATCATCATAGCGTCATCATAGTTGAGCGAAATTCATCATCATAGCACCGTTTATGAATTTTTTTAAAGAAATTTGCTTGATTCAACACGGATCTGAACATCCGCAGGCTTCTCACTTCCATCACATTAAGCATAACTCCTTTTTTTGAATTTCATTACTTAAGGATTCTTCGCGTTGAAATCTGGACAGATTAAATTTGGAATAAACCAACTTTGCTGTTAGTTCAATCCAAGATGCAGTTTTTGTTCATTTAATTGAGCATTATTAGTCATCTCAAAACTAATTACGGTTACTTCATAAGACTGCATGAAGAAACTACGAACTTGTGAGTTTACTCCAGCCATTATGGTCTGTGCAGATTTCTCTGCAACCGATTTAGCTGCTTTTATCCAATATTTTCGATTTAGTTCTATAGTTGTAGGTTGTTGTTTATAATGAGAGAATTCTCTCTTCACGAGAGCCCAATACCGCTCGATAGGTCACAACTCCGGGCAGTTTGGCCAGGATTCGTCTTTTTTGGTACAACATGGGCTTCATTCGCTTTATACCATTCCAAAACATCTTTGGCGTAGTGAAAAGATGCCAAATCAGGCCAGAATAGCGAGGGAGCGTCATGGCTGCGTAGAAATGGTAACAATCGCTTATTTGGGCATTCTTCACGGTATATTTCCTGGTGATGAAGCTTTGACTTGCTCGACCACAGCTGCATATTGCCTGCCAAACCAAATATTTGTTTAGGAAAACTAGCCTTTCTTCCAGTGCATAAGTTTCATCAATCATTATCGCGCAGGAAAACTTTGTCAAATATTCACGATACAAATATTTGCAAGCCCGGGTTTTAGCCGTTACAATCTGTTTATCATTACCTTGAACGCCGTCATACCTCACCGGTGCTTCGAAGTTATGCACGAAAGTTGGGGACATGTTTATTTTCCGGCAATATTTGCTTCACCTTCTGATGCTTTTTGAGATTCGTTTTTGTTCCGCTCCCAGCCTTCATGGCTGTTGTTAAATGTGTATCGAAAGATTAAGGAACGTTAGGGACAATGCTAGCAGGAAAACCAAGCTTTTTTGCAAGTTTTCGTACTGACAGATCCGGATTGTCATTGCGACCGCACACAATTGCTTTTCGCACTTGCTCTTCCTTCGACGCCCTCTTTGATCGAAATGCTTGTTCATCAGTCTGCGAAATATTTCACGCGTTGATGATGTATTTCCCGAGAAACACGTGTTTAGGAGTGTCCAGATTTAATCGCGAACAAACGATATAACTATAACGCATAATATCGTTTTATGCGAGAATCGAACATGACCTTCGATTTGTTTGTATCACAGTGTTAATTTTTTTTTATGAATTCAAGTCAAGTTCACAAAAAAAAAGAAATACTATAAAAAGCATCAACATCAACTCTATTTGATTTCCAGTTTTTTTTAAGGTTTACTGGCGGGCAGGAAGACACTGTCGCAAATGGCTGGGAAGGAGACCATTTGCGAATTTTGAGTGTTTTCATCAGGTTTTTTTTCAATTGTCTCTTTGTTATTTTGTTAGTCAGTGTTACGTTTGCAAGTTTGATGTGGTGTTTCGTAATTTCTTCTGTCTTTTGTAGTTTAATCCGCGAAGTGTGTCATTTATGTGCTATGAGAGTCTTCCGAAGCAGTTTTATCGAACTAATATTAAGAAGTTATTGTGATGTTACTTGTGCTTTAGAATGATATAACTTAACTCCTTTTTGAAGCATTTTACCAGCCGTGCAAGGATCATGTCATCCATAGAGACGCTGTTGACACTACCTCAAAAGGTGTTTGCTTCCCATTTCTCACATGTTGTTAATGTCCACTGTTTTGTATGGTGTCGTTTCGTCTTTTCGTTATTAAGTTTTTCAGAGTGTTTGTTCAGTTTTTTGTAGTTTAGTTTTCCATTTATCTGATGCGCAAGTCTTTTGGGGCAAATTTCTCGAATTAAGAATAAGTTGTCATTATGTCGTCGATATATTTGAATTCTACCAGTTCTAGTCATGTCTGATGTTAAAAGTCTGAGTAATCCCAACAGTATGATTTTTATGATTTGGAAGGAGATGTTCGCTCATCACCATGAGGCACCAA
This sequence comes from Aedes japonicus, assembly GCA_034211315.2. NCBI lineage: Eukaryota > Metazoa > Arthropoda > Insecta > Diptera > Culicidae > Aedes > Aedes japonicus. The sequence continues at coordinate 63,346 of JASCZW010006965.1, read as the reverse complement.
GAGTGGACGTCCTGTTTGCTAGAATGAAAAATATGCAGAGAAAGTGTTGAAAGTTTCGTCAGTGTACGGCAGGTAGGAAATCGAACAGATGTTTTGGAAACTTGAGCGAAAGGGCATGGTTAAAGTAGTACTCGAATCAAGGATGTCACCCTTTGCCTAACATCCCACTGCGGGGTATGTCGAGGCACGGACGAATCTGACACCTCAACAGGCCTGTTCCAACCTAGGTTCAAAAACGAATTCGCCATAAGCTTCCAAGCTCTGATTAAAAACTAGGACACGAAGGCCATGTTGTCGTGGGAACGTAAAATATTTCAGGAAAACAAAATACAGTCAGTCGCAAAATTGAGCGTACACTCATGACGTGAAGAACTTTTCGATTATTTTTGGGCGAAAATACTTTACAAAAATATTATTTTTGTTGTAGTTCAATTCTATAATTGCTCAATTTCCGACTTCACTTATTTAAATGGATTTTTACAACATTTTAATCGCATGAAATTACAGAAATGAAGCACTTTTGGCGTAACCAAATTGAACGTACACCTCGACTTTTTAAACTAATTCGTTTTATAAACACAATATTGACAATTGAAGTAGGTACATACTGTCAACAACTCTCAGCTACATTGGCAGCGATCTTAGTTTTTTTAGTCTGGAAGTTTGTTGTGTTTGACGACCACTAGGAAAGAAACCGATATTGCCACGCAGTCTCAAGTGATCAGTATGTGCCTTCGTGGGAAATCGTTGCGAGAAATAGTGGCTGCTATTGGAAGAACACATTCCACAGTGCAGAAAATCGTAAACAAGTGGAGATTCGAGGAAACTATGAAGAACCGAACTTGCTCGGAAGAAGCCTCTTCTTTCAAAAGAAAATATTAAGAAGCGACTGGATTTTTCAAATGGGCTATTTGAACATACTGAAGCTTAATCTGCAACATTCTGTGCCAAGCTTGGAATTACCACGTGATTATAACTTTCAGCAGGACAATGATCCAAAACACACGACGCACGTTGTTCAAGAATGGTTGCTTTACAATATTCCTAAGCAACTGAGAACCCCTCCGCAGTCACCGGAATTGATCACTGCTTTTTTTTTTTAGAGCATCACGGTGTGTCCAATTCCGAAAAAAATCAAGTCTATGCATATTTTTGTTAAGGCTTCACTTTATTGAGGCGCAGTGTCAGTGTTTGAAAAAACCTCAACTGGTAGGGGTTGCCTGCCCATCTTTCTAAAAAATCTGTGATTGCAAAATTTTTTATGAACTCCCAATTCCATTGAGTTCTTAATATCTATAAACTTAACAGCAGCTTGAAAGCCATATATTTCTATAGTTCCATTTTTATTGACCAAATAATTTTGAATAGCAAAATGGAGAAATTTTGATATTAACTTCGCTCCTGTGGTCTATTTCTTAAGGGTTATTTTTCCATTCTTAGTTTATAATTAATTTACTTCTCTTTAGCTTAAATCATCTGAAATATTCCACTTTTTTTCTATTTTTCTTTTTTCATCTTCCTCCGACATTTTGTCAAAGAAGTTCTGTTTTGCCAACATCGGGACACTCCTCTGCCTATTTCCGTCAGGGTGCCTCGATAATGTTTATTCACTGTTGCTGCTGGTACTAGTCCGTTGCTGTCAAAGTTCGTTACAAGAATTATATGGATCAGTACATATTTTTGCATAGCTTAAGGTGCCACGACACGGCGCATAAAATCTTTACTATAGTTCTTTATGATGGAGCCGATATCTATTTCATAGTTCTATAAGATGCGAGAAACGGTTTTGCAAAAATATGAGCTATGAAGTAATAGTAGCTATGTAGTAGAAATCTTTGCCGCAGCTCTATCACTCAATTTTTTTCGGTGTACACACGAATGAATTTATTTTTGTCGCGAATATTTAGTGGTGGACTTTTAAAAAATAAATTTGGGAAGAAATTATGGGTACATTTGGTAGCCTATGAACAGAGAATGTAAAATGGCTGCAGTTGCTGCGTAAATCATATTAAGAAGGCGGATAAAACGAAAAACTCGCAAAGTCTGGACAAAATCGTGGAATGCTCGTTTTAAAGGCAAGAGAATAAAGGCTATGAATGAGTTGGGTTATGAACATCCGGATTACTAGTTCAACGAAATTCTTCAGAGAAGTTAATGGAAGTTCTTTAGAGAAATTCAGGGAGGTTCATTAGAGAAATTCAGGGAAATTCTTCAGTGAAATATCGGGAAGTTCTTCAGGGAAGTTCGGGGAATTTCTTCAGAGGAGTTCAGGGAAGTTTTTCAGAGAACTTAAGATAATTTTTCAGCAATGTTTGCGAAATTTCTTCAGAGAATTTTAGAAAAGTAAATTCAGGGTTTTTTTTCAAGTTCTTCAGAGGAACTTAAGGGAAGTTTTTCACAAAAAGTTCAGGGTAGTTTTTATAGAATGTATCCGTTGGGATGGAAAATCTTTTGTAGTTTGCCCTATAAAAATAGTTTATAATTTGATTACTTAGCAAATAATGGAATATATATGTATTTGATGTTAAGCTATTGTTATTTGTTAATATTTGTTAGAACTATAATTAATCTGTTAGGAGAAAAATAGCATGCACACTTAAATAAAACCTAGAATGACTTAACAAGAACAAAATTTGTAAAATCGTTATTTACAACACAATACACATTGAAATCTGCTGCATGGGAAAAAAAAAACAGTGTTGTCGCAAGTTACTGTACAACAAAGAGTAAAGGAGAAAATGTAGGAAAGGGTAAGCTACTGGGTACATCGGTCCCAAGGCTTGGTCTCTTTAATACCTTGACCACCAAAGCGAGCAGACCAGTTTAGCCAAATTACAATAGAGCTAAAGCTTCCAAGGTATACTAATCTAGTGAAAAGTAACCAGTGTACATCGTGATAACCAAGAATCAGGTATACCTTAAGGCATTTGTGCCTGCGATTGTTATTAACCGACCCAGTAGCTCCTTTAGTTAATTAACGCAAAATAACCGTTATACTGTTGTATGACTAGGACTTAATAACTCTAGTTTAGAGTATATCGGCCCACGTGTTCCGACGTAGGCCAACAGATTCCCGCCACGTAAGCGACACGCCCAAACCCACCACCAGAAAGTCCACCACGAGTCACGAGAACCAAACCACGAACTACTCCAGAGTCGGACGAAACCAATTCCCGACGAAAGTGTGGAAGTAGACCACGCGCCCAGATCCAGCAGCAGCCGGCCGGCCCTCACACACCCTACACACAAAAAAAGGTAATAAAAAGAAAATATATGTAAAGGAAAGTGACAGTGTGTAGTTATTTGTTCCCTTGATTAGCCTCAACCTTTGAATAAAGCCAACCCTGAGAGTAAGAAGGCCTCAAGCTCGAGCTAGCCAGTCGAAACAAAAGAGGCCTTGAGAGCCCACCCTCAGTGGTTCCCGTGGCTTAGACCAGGGATCGAAGGTATTGTAGGAGGGTCCGTCTGACCCCTTAGTAACAAGAAGTTTAAGGAAGTTCTTCAGAAAACTTCAGAGATGTTCTTCAGAGAACTTCGAGGAATTTGTTTAGAAAACTTTGGTGAAGTTCTGTAGAGAAATTCGGGGAAGTTCTTAAGAGAACTTTAATGGAATTTTGTAGATAAATTCAGGGAAGTTCTTTAGAGATCTATGAGGAAATTTTTCAGCGACCTTTTTGGAATTTCTTCAGGGAAGTTCAAGGAAATTGTTCTGGAGAGTTCAAAAAATTTCTTAAGAGAAGATCAGGGAAATCGGTTATATGAATTGCGTTGAGGTTTCAAATCATTCGTATGTACCTTTGAGCATCAAAACTGAAATGAAATTGAAATGACAAGTTTATTTAAAATTCGTTTATTATTTAGAAGAGGAGTGGCTGTCAATTTCACATGATTTCGGAGAAAAATGGCAATTTTACAATTGTGTAGGAGCGTTAGACGGAAACCACGTCAGTTTAAAAGGCCCTACAAAGAGCGTCAGTGATAATTTAATAAATAGAAAGCAGTTCAGCATCATTCAAATTGTCAGGTGGATGCTGAATAGAGATTTACGTTTGTAAACATTGGAGCAAAAGGAAGGATCAGTGATGGTGTGGGTATTTACCGATTGCTGTTGGTAAATCGGAGGCCGGATCTTTGGTTCTTGAGATGCCTGTTACGACTCCGATGGTTGGGAAATGGTAAGGTACATCTGATGCGAGGACGATCAGCTCCTCTTGAGAGGTTCTGAACATTATTTTCTCTTCATAGGATAGCTCAAATTTGTTATTCAATAAAGAATCTATTTATTAATTCATTCGTAGACTACATAATATCATTTACATTTAAGCTTACATTCTATGAATTCGCAGATTTTTGAAATATTTTTTAAATTTTGTCTTAGGCATATTTAGATCAATCATTTCACAATGCTGATTGTACGCGGCTTTCATGTGATTTAGCGGTCTTAATTTAGCGTAGTTTGTGCGATGACGGTCCAACACGAATAAATTTCTTTTGCATAATTGTCGAGTAGGAGCATAAAAATTTAATTTTGATAATATATCACTTGAGTCAATACGTTGCGAAATGATGTCATTTACGAATGAAACCATAGCATATTCCCGACGCTCTTTCAAGGTTTGAATGTTGATAAGCATGCAACGTGCTTCATATGATGGAAAAGGGAACACCGTCCACCCTAACTTACGTACTGCATATAATAAAAACTGCTTTTGGATTGACTCTATTAGTTCTTGATGTTTTTTTCATATAAGGTGACCAAACAGCACTATAATATTCTAATACAGACCTTACATATGTAATATAAAGTGCATTAACTGTATAGGGATCTTGAAAATGACAGCTGAAACGTTTTATAAAATAAAACATATTGCTTGTTTTATGAACTATTGTGTTATAATGATCCACAAATGTTAATTTAGAGTCTAAAATAATTCCTTAATCTCTTATTTTATCACATATTTCAACATGTTGATTACCCAATACAATTGCAACACTTGGTGTTCTTTGCTTTCTGTTCAAATATGTTTCCAAATTAATTTGATTATTTTGTTTTCTGTACATTTTGTGAGCCTTTTGCTTCCGATTTTTTAAATTAGTTATTTGCTTGTTGAACCAAATTGGATTCTTAGAGCAATAATTTCGTCGTTTCCTCGTGAGTGGAACTTCCTCTTGTATTATTTCCATCAACAATTTATAAAAGACCTCTACTGCATATTCAAGATTTTCTTGATCCTTTAAAATGGATTGCCAATTCGCTCTACTCAGTTTGAACTTAATGTTGTCATAATTAGCTTTCTTGTAATCAAATATATCCTCGTAATCACAGTCGTTGGGGTTGTGGTTCTTACGCACAAACACAGAATACTCGATTGCTGTGTGAAAAGCTTCATTTTTCCATACAGGAGAGAGAGACTCACTAATACAGAAATGTTTAAGTGTGTTTGTTAATAAAATATCTAAGTAACAGTTTTGTAAATTTTTAACATGGTTTAGTCCTAAAAATGCAATTTTCTCAAAAATAAATTGCAAAGTTTCATTGTCCCCAACGACTGGAAGTAGAATACTCTCATCTTCAAAATCGGGAATAAAATCTGCATTGCGTTGATTAAAATCACCATAGATATGAACTTTAAATTCAGGGGAAAAGGTTGATACGATTTCTTCTGCTGCTTAAAAGAAGATTTCATATGATACGATTTCATATGTCATATTCAAGTTCCTCAAAGCAGTCAAATAAATGGTATATAAGACAGTCTTCAGCCCAGAACGTCCCAGAAGCAACGAGTTGGTCGATTAACCAATAAGAGCGGCTCGTTTTTTTGTTCTTTAAGTTCCATGGGTTCGGACACGATTTTGACGCAGTTTCAGAGAAGTGCCTTCTCATCATATGATGACTTTTCACGCTTCAAATTGCGCACTACTGGCTTTGGTTTCGATCCACTCGGTTTTTCAAGTCTCAAAACGTTGGAGTCAGGGATCAAAATCAAAGGTTGAACATCGGATCTGGTAGAATCGTAATCTTAAATAGGCAGATTTTCATTTTGAAAATACAAAGTACTTACCTACGTATCAAAATCCCCTGGTCTAGACTTTCTTCGGATGAGGAATTGCAAATCAGAATAATACACTCACTTTGATTTATACACAGGTGATCGGAATTAGTTGGTTCCCACAAAACTGGATACTGTTTCCACAGCTCAATCAAGTGGAATTACTTTTCTTGGTCCATTATTGCTTTAAAAATACCGTGAAAACACACACTAGCAAAAAAATTCAACTGTCAAAAAAACCTCGACCATCGAATTATGAACTATTCCGTCCCGATAAAATAGTTCATAGCCTACTACTATAACATAGAAACTATCGCTAAAGTGTACACACGACAACGGGCACGGCTTCAATAGTTGATGTAACATAGAACATAGGACTGAGTCATATTCATGTTCGAGTCTTGAGTCTTGAATCTTGAGACTTGAAGCTTTAAATACAACAAAGATTACATCACTCGTTACATTTATTATTTTAAAGAGTGCATAAATAAAAAATCTTAACGCTACCAGTGATACTGATATCATATGACATTCAACGCATCGAAATCTATATTGTTAAAGTCAAAACTGCTACACACTGACGTATACTTTGCTGTTGACAATTTGTGCAGATGTCCAGAGACAGCCATCATACCAAAAGGCTACAGGTCTAAAAAAGTATGATCGTTATATCAAGGGATGATATAATGAATAAAATGTCAAAGTAAAAATAAACAGGAAATAAACAATACAGTAGTTTGTAACCATCATCGAATTATAGGCCTTAATTAAGTTGAATCATGCAAATCATTGAACCCCTCTGATTAGTCAAATTAAAACATTAACAACGTCAGTCGCCGCCTTTTAATGTCATTTCACACGCTATTCGTCAAATTAACACCTACCCAACCAAAAATGTGTTTCCCTCCCCCATCAAAGCCAATTATGCAATGTTCAGCAATCGTGACCGTATTAGGCTATTTATCACGCGAAGGGACCTGAGGGGAACCGCTCCTAATAGCTGTTTTGAAACAAGATGCCAATCTGGGATTTTTTTTTATGTCCGTTTTGTTTAATGTCTCATTGCTTATAGGTTCATTCCAATATAAATTGGAAGGGAAATACTTCAGCAAAGTTGAAATACCGTGCGTCTCCATTGGTTTCAACATTTAATCTTGGGATGACTTTGCTGTCTTGAATTTAGAAGTATTGAATTTTGTAGAGCAAAAAACATGAATTCTACATTAGTTCAGAAAAAGGTTGTAAGCGTTATGCTTTTAAAGCCATTTTCGATCGGTTGTAATGGACGACAATGAAGTCAGCCTTATTCCGATTGGAGAATTCAAATGCAATTAAATCTCTGCTGACATTGCATGACCCATTTTTTCTTAGTATGAAAAGCCCAGCTCCATGGATTTAATCAAGTACGTTGGGATGCAATGTCAGCAAAGAGCAGAAAAAGTATTCTCTGTAAGGTGACACTTTCCCAGGCAGCCGAGTACGAAGTGTAAAAAAATCCATTTGGAATCGTTCCAAACGCCATCTAAAATCAATAAACCTCCCAAATTGCATGCAGTTTCTTCACGCTATTTGCAGCGATCCAGTCAACCAACTCAATTCGCACGGATTGAGAAATGGATAGAGTAAAGTCATATTCCATCGCAGCTTGTGCAGTCCAACCCCCAAGGCGATTTTCTCTTGCTTTTTCACTACTTATTCAGGAATGTCGTTCACGTTTCAATGCAAGTTTAAGTATTGAATTTTCAAATTTTTATCACAAAATGGCCAGAGTGCTGGGAAACAGCACGTGGTCGTTCTGCCAAGGGTGCTTCTCAGAGCAGACTCTATTATTTGTTTTCCCGGTTTTGATAGCGTCATTTGTTGTCGTCCCGTACCGCGTTTAGTTTGACGCAACTGGGCCTATTCTAGTTATTGATGAGAGTTGGCGGGCCATGTCTTGTGGCACGAACAATTCGACGTCCGACCGTTCGGTAGGTGCGAGACTGAGAAAAGATTCTTTTGATTGGTCTAGGTCCTTTGCTAATGGTGGGAGGAGTTTTCTTTCCGAAGAATTGGTAGAGTTATAATGGATTGGCATGCTGGGATTAACCATAACAACAGACCACAGTTCTTCGATTGTGGAACAATTTTCGGGAAGGAAATCTTTTGTTCTTTTGGTTCTCTGCGATTGATTCAATTGTCGAGGGAAGAAGTTTTTTTGGAAGTTTTTCAATAAAGCAATAATTATGTCTAGCGTTCAGATATGGGAAGTTTTTTCAAGATTCAATTAAATAAGACTTGATTATTCTCGTTAATTTCTCATCAGAGTACTCGTACCCGGGGAATTGTATAACTTGTGCGGAGTTAGTTATTGGTTTATTGACCAGCGGCATCACGCAACCTCACATTTTACATGTACCTGTAAAATGTCCAATACTCATGCATAGGGCTGCTATATCTTGACAATCTAAAACGTTGAAGGAAATAACGAATTTAGGCGACATCGCTTTCGACACTTCGAAACATGTACCTCTTTCGCTTTGACAAAAATGAATCTCATCTCACTCACAACAGTTTTAAGTAGTTTCGAATATGAAGTCCTATGAACAGGAGAGAAAATCTTATATACTCACCTCAACAAACCACATTGTTCGCAACGAGCGATTGTTAGAATGTTGGAAATCCAAAAATTGCCTGTTTCTCTTGTTATAAAACGTTTTGGAGAAAGTTTAGCTGTCGACCGGAGGCTAGTGAGTAGAAGAGAACGTGTTCCGTAAGGGTAAAAATGTACCTGTACCTGACAAAAAACTTACTGCAAGAAGCCAAAATTTAATGTAATACAGGACAAGATGCATTCATGTTGAATTGAAGTCAACCAGTCTAAGCAACCTTATGTTTTTGAAACAGTACTACAAATCCAGACCCCTAGCAACCTATTCTGTTGATTCCCAATAAACGAGAAGTTCATAGTTTTCACCAAGCGTGTTTCTTTTGAAGCTCCTTGAGAATCTTCTCCGATCTAGTCCACTCAAGAGGTTAAGGGTACTTTTGGCAAAGATACGAAGCACGGAACACCCTAGTTCAGTGGAAGTTCTGGATTACACAACTAGAAATTTCGGATACGGATGTTCTTGAACACAAATGGAGTAGTGTTGACGTTGACAGATGATTTTTTGGTGGCCTTCGTAGGCCATGGATCTTTTCTTATAAATTCGACGAAACAGACAAGAAAACGAAGTCATTGTTAATCGATTTTCTAGGCGATGATTAAGAACAAAACTACTGCGAAGCATATGTGGCAAACTCTCAAATGCAAAATCAGGATAAGAAGCAGATTGAACGATTGAAGATGAAGGAAGGCGATTCCATGCGTGATCATCTGGTGGTTTCTGATGACCTGATTCGGCAGCTCAAACTGGTAGGTGGAGAGTGGACCAGATTTGATTGAGATGCTGTTCGGAGCCCTTCCGGATGCTTATTGTCCGTTAATCGCAGCACTCGAGAACCTAGACGATGGTGATTCGAAATTTTACAATGTGAAGCAAAGATTTTTTGCTGAGGAGATGAAGCAGCGAGACCGGCAGCTATATATGGCGGAGAAGTCAACGGCGTTCATCGGCGAAAACGGTAACGTTAAATCGAAAACGTTGAAGGGAAAGTGTCACAAATAAGACCGGAAGGGACATTTGAAGATGGATTGCCGCCAAAGGACCCACGGCGAGGCCAACGTCATTTCAGGAGCAGTGCTGTAAGCTTTATAATCAACCGTGACGAACCTGGCAGGCAGCAGAGAGGAACTCTCACTTTCATGTAGGACTCTTGAGCAAGTGGTCTATAAGCTAAGCCGCTGGTCATTCAAGTTGCCAAAGACGACGAAACCCTCGTGGTCAAAACAGAGGGCGTGATTGATGGCTGCTGCAATAATGGTGTCCGGGAAAATATCAACGATGTGCTGTTTATCCTCAACCTACGGGACATCCTGATGCCCGTTAAACGATTAGCAAATACTGGAATTTCGATGCTCGAAATTTTGATGATCGTCCGGCAGTGTTACGGAAGGAGAATCAAGTGATTACCACAGCTCATTTGAAGGACAGTCTGCACGAGTTGAAGATCAGTGAGAATTCACAGACAGTGAACGTTTGGCAAGCAGAGACGACTGGATTGTAACATCGTCGTACAGTGATTCCAAAGTGGATAAAAGTCCAAAATCCACTTACTCATCTTACAATAACTATATTTTTGTAATTTTGTACACTATTTGAAATTTATTCTATCAAAATTTCATGCAGATTGGCTGAAAATTGTGCTCTCTACAATATTTCAAAGTATGGCTCCTAGATGTTCGTGGTTTTTTACTATCATATAAAATGTATGGAGAATCGGAAAAAAAACTTCAACTCTAGACTAACATTTGAAAAGGGCGGTATTCCAAAATCACGAAACAGAGAAAACTGAAGGCAAAGAATGGAAAACGAAAATCAAATCCTATTTTCCATAGAAAGCTCAAATGAACCATTTATTATGCTCATATCTTGTATAATAATGCAGTGCTTAACCTTTTCACACAATATATGCAGAAGTATGTTTTATTGAGCTAAAAATTGATAAAACCCAAAATACGCCCTGCTTATTTTTAGAGTGTTATTACGCCTTAGGTTTTTCGCCTGTTAAACTGACGGCACTGGAAATACGCCGTTAAACTACGACATTCTGGCATCTTGTTTGTTATTACGCCTTCGCTCTTCAGCCAAATTAATCAAGTGGCGATGAATTACGACCCAGTTTTACGATACCAAAACAGTTAATTTTACTAATTAGATGAGTCTAGGTAGGACTAGGAAAATAAAAGTAAGTGATTCTATCGAACGAACATTTTTCTTACTGTACTATTTGTATTGCGGATTCTTAATCATGTTTTTACAGTCATGGATATAGATAACGCGATGTAATAAAAGCTGTGACATCGAATGAGGAGACCTGAGGGCTGGATGCATTTTGGTTTAGATGACCATGGAGGATTTTATACCTGTTCTGTGCGTTGAATATAACGTGGCTAGTAGTGCAATGTATAGCGGATGTGATGCACTATATAGCGCACTACTAGCAACAACGTTTCATTATCATAATCCAGATCATCATCGAAATTTGCATCTTCGATCGCAGTCTTCTCCTTCCGACCACGCTTCGGAACAACCAGGTTCTTCCGCATCGCCTCATAATCCATCTTATTCCCAACGAAGGGCATTGGCTTCTTAAGATCCATCAGTTTTTCATACGGCAGCGGAATAGGCTCAGATTCCAGTGGATGTAAAAACGGCAACGGTACATTGTTCATGGTATCGTTATCACAAATCCTGAATTGGTAGGAACAAATGCTGAATCTCTAGACGAATGAATTCTTCTCTGAACCGCATGGAAGGATCTTGGTGATAAACTAACACCATTGGCATTGGAATAGAAGAATTCTATCGGGGGAGGTTTTGAGAAACAAATCTTAAGAAATGGATTGGTTTGTATTGAAAGTTCTTACCTTTCAGGTCCGTACAGGAAATTTGCCTTATGTGGTTAGAATTAGTGCAACTGCCGGACAAATTAAATATGAAATCTGTGGAACCTGCATGTGAAGGAGTTGAAGGAATATGAGGGTTCTCATATATAACCTCTTGTGCACTCAAGCTGAATTCTTTCCCGTCGATAAAACCAGCTGTATCCGTTGTCGCTTCTAAAAATTATTATCGCGATAAGAGCATACTAACATACTGTAAACGACTAAAATATTTACCTGCACTTAGTAATTCAGAAAAAGCACCAAAAAATGAAAAAAGTGCCACTAAATTATTAAGGCCTGTACCAACAAATAATGTGTGATCAGCATTAAAAAATTAGGAATGAGCAATAAAAGATGAGAAAAGATCTTCGGATAATCTAATTGTGACCGGTAAATCTGTCAAATAAAGCAACAGCTATTAGTATATGTGCAATTAAATATGGCAGTATTTCCGCCAAATTATGTAATTTGAGCACTAAACTATTCGCATATGTCTTTCAATTTTATTGGATTTTCCCATAAAAACAGTAAAATGAGCAATGGATAAATAAATAACCATATAAATATCCATTGCTCATTTTACTGTTTTATGGGAAAATCCAATAAAATTGAAAGACATATGCGAATAGTTAGTGCTCAAATTACATAATTTGGCGGATATACGTCATACTTAATTGCACATATACTAATAGCTGTTGCTTTATTTGAATTTACCGGTCACAATAGTTATCGAATCTTTTCTCATCTTTATGCTCATTCCTAATTTTTTAATGCTGATCACACATTATTTGTTGGCACAGGCCTTAATAATTTAGTGGCACTTTTTCATTTTTTATTGCTCAAATCTCTTTTAATTGATGATTAATTATACTGCCTACTGTAAACAGCTACTGATTTGATAAATTCTAGGCACTTTTTGACATTTTCCGATTGAAATTTGTTTTCTTCAACACGAAGCAAAATCAATCTCTATGATTATCCTTAGCAACCTATCGACGGCGTAACAACAATCAATGGAAATCAACAACATTATGTCCACGGCGTAATTCCAATTTGACATTTTAATGGGCGACAACATGCGGCGAAATTACTTCTGTTTAGTGATTTGGGCGTAATGGTTATTTCCCAGTTATGATAAAACAAAAATTATATTTACGCATAAAATCCATAAATATATGCTTCAAGCTCAAGTCTAGGTAAGTGTATGGTGATTAGAATAGTGTTTGCTTGAAGTATTAAACTATTTGCCAGCACTTGAAGCTAACTGAAAATAGGAGGCGGAACAGCTGAATAACTAGAGCAATGTGTGATCCGGAAGAACGCCATAAATTATTTTTCTTGTTTAAGGAGGTGTCTAATTGATTTTAATGTCATTGTCAAGGTAAATGAGTTGTTCTGAAATTGTTCAATCAAGGTATAATACAATATAATTTGTTTACATTTTGGCTCTTCCGCCATTTTCAAATGTAAGTCTAGAACTAAGTTTTTAAATGTGAGTACATACACGCACATTTTATGAAGAGAAAGTGTTGAAAGTTCCGTGTGCGGCAGGTACGAAATTGAAAAGATGTTTGAAAATTTGAGCGAAAAGGGCATGTGTCCAGTGGTACTCGAACCATGGACGTCATCCTTTGCCTAACATCCCACTGCTGGGTAGGTTGTCGCACGGACAAGTCTGCCACCTCAACAGGCAAAAGATGACGTATGGAAAGTGCTCAAAATTTTAATTGATTTGAGTAAAAACTTCCCCTTGATTTTTTTTCAAAAATGAGTCTTTTTTTCTTGTTTCAACTGTATATCCCCCCTTAAACAATGGGGGATACAGTGTGCTTTAGTAAGATACGTAAATTTTTCCAATGCACTTCTTCCTGTAATTCTCACCATTGATTGTACTTGTTGTGAAATACGAAGAACTCTTCATGTCACAAGAGCAACTTGTCTGCCATACCATCACTTTCTATCGAACTTCGGTTTTTCTTGCTCTGCACAGCATTATAAAATTGAAGGCCTGGAAGTGTGCTGGTGTCCAATTTAAAATTTGCTTTGCCGTCCATCAAAATGCTTCGGTTTGAGTCTTCCAAAAAAAGATTGTACAAGCTCTTGACCTTGTTTTAGATTAATTATGCTTTCTAGGCATTTGTCGTTTTAGATGCTCTTTGCTGCTTATAAGTTATAATGTTGTTACGTTTCTTGATATCTTCCAAAGTTCCACAGTTCAGAGTTCCCCAGTTTTTTTTTGCAATTTCGTGAACCGGGGTACGATTTTTTTTAACACCAAAAGATGTTTGCCTTTTTTTAAACTCTTTATTTATTCCAAATTTTTTACATTATTTTACATTCATATATTATCTTGTCTATAATTGCAACAAAACAGCAGTCGGCACAGATGTTATTTTCAGTTTATATTATAATATCCCTTGACTATATATATTATCATATAGAACATTGTTTATTCATAACCATTATCAATCTTCTTTATAATCATCATTATCATTTTGATCATTCCTGGTGTTTTCAGCATTTATATTTTAACATATTTTTGTTATAATTTCACCTAAAAGGTTATATATACTTTTAATTATTATGTCTTATATGTCCAATTATCATTATGATTTAGAAGTATCTGGTGCCTTAAATAAAAGAAGCTGCAACGGAATCTATGGTAGGCTTTTGCCCTTATTACCTAATGTATTTTTCAATTCCGGTTTTCAAATGGACCTGAGCTGTTTGCCATTCGGATTGTGTCTGATGTGTCAGTTCAATTTTTGTCAGTACCGTATCATAACTCACAATATCATTATAATTGATGATATTGTTGTATTGATTTTACTTCATAGATGATTTAAAAATTGCTTGTTGATTTTTTACGTCCATTTGTCTTTAACTCCTTGTCAATAAAATCTTCTCTGTTTTCCTTTCACAGGATCAATAATTATTAGGCCAGCAAAAATAAAAGCGTATTGCTGTAATAAAAATGAACACCAAGCAGCAAATAGTGACCATGGCAACAGTAAACTAAAATGTATAAATGTAATTTTTGTAAAATTTAACAAACTTTTTTAGGATACCTTAAATCAAGATTTTGGGAAATTGCTGCTATCGCTGAAAACGAACGAAAACGTGCTTATGCGGGAAAACATAGAACTCTCCACTTCAACACTTTACAACATTTCGTATATTTCAGGATCCTGCGAAAGATATCATAAATAATAGATACCGAGTGATTGCAGTACTTTTAATTTACATAAATATACACACTATTATATAAATATTTCATGGGAATGGGAGGGACCACCAGGGCGTCATCCCAGTCGTCAATTTTGAATTTAATGGGAATCGGTTCGCTGGCTCTGGAGATATACCCAGGAAAGTGGCCAATTTCTGACTTAGATCAAACGAGTTATGCGTCACCTCAAATAACATGAGAATTCAAAAATAAGTTCGATGGTGTTGATAAATATGAATTATCCAAAACCACATTGGCCACATTTGGGTGCATGTTTCGACTACTCCCAGGAAAGTGTCTACATTCGGATTTGGATCAAAGCCCATCATGCGACGCATCAAATAACGTGATGACTCAAAAATAAGAGCAATGGTGATGATATCAATTGTTCAGTATCACAATGACCACATCTGGGTTTGCATTCCTTATACTCACAGAGAAGTGTAAAAAGGGTCAGATCTCACAATAGGTGGATAAAGTTAGATTTTTATTTTAAAATAAATTTACATGTAATGTGAGACCGAATTCACTGTAAATTATAACTGTCGATGAAAAAAAAACCCAACGGAAAGTTGAGGAGTTCATCAGGGAAAATGTCAACTGGTTGGAAAAGTACTTGATATTTGACCAACCAGAAGTGCCTGGCACTAGAAACACGAAAATCGGAAGACCCTAAAAGAGTTTTGAAAAACTTTGCGAGGGAGCGAAGAACTGATAGCTAAGTTATCAACGGGAGAGCTTCTATTTGCTGCGCAGCTGAGACAATGAGCTGATGGAGATGTTTGAGCTGCTGCTGAAGAATCATGAAGAAATGAAAATTGGTCTAGTGGTTATAATTAAGTGGTTCAAGTTAAAAAAAAAATCAAAAATATATAAATTTTCTAATATTTCTCATTCGACCACCCTATCTCAAAATGGATGATACAAGAAAAATTTGAGTCATATATTTTCTGAAAAGGATCAAATATTGTGTAATTCTTAGATCCACTTCATCTTTTTGGTATGAAACTGTTGAGTTATCAAATTTTACGGTTGTTCCGAAGCTTCCAGAAACCATGGCCACTTAGAGCCATAAGTTGTCCTTTACATCATTTCACTGCGGATTTAAAAAAAACGCATTAATTTAGGAGGAAAATGAATTTACCGTATTGTTAGATATATCAAATATTCAAGAGGACCATGAAGTGGCCAGAGCTCGGTAGTGTGGCCTTATATGATAATTGAGATAGCATATTTAAAATGAGTGGCCCAAAATTACTGGGAAAGACATATTTTAGCTTGTTAAATCCAATTTCTGACGTTTTTCCGCCTTTTATATCGAATGAAACCACTGAGCGTCAACTTGCTCATTTTCACCCTCTTTCCCATCAGTAATTTGTAATTCCTATTAACCTCGAGACAGCCGCGAGTAATCGGTTCTATCCTCCTTACTTTAGTTTTAAGATAAATGATGTATAAAAATATGAAAATTTGGCTCTGTTAAGTTAATTCGATTGAGCCTGTACAAATAAATGATTATTAAAAAAAAACTTGCTTATTTTAACGACCAGGCGATGACAGAACTGGAGCAGTACAACACCCTAGTAGCACACTTGTTGCAAATAAGTCAAAGTAACTGCAATGTGACTCAATTAAGTCACAATCAAGTTTCATAGTGAAAGGTATCAACGCCATAGTGAAAGGTATCAACGTGAAACCAACGCCCATTGGACTCTGCGATTCTGTGTACAAGGTAAGCAGTGCTACGATATTTTGTCTGCTTTATTGACGACTACACGCGCTTTGCGGTTATCTGTCTGATGATAAAGAAGTCCCAGGTATTTGAAAAGTTTCGTGAGTTCGAAGGAATGACTACAACGGCAATAGGAAAGGCGTATTCTAGACTGACAGTAGCCCAAAGAAGGGAGTACTGCTCTAACGATCAGTGAGCGTGGTACAGATCGGAGAGCATTCAAGTGGAGCCAACTATCACTTATACTCCCCTACGTAGCTGAACGTTTCAACAAGACTGTTATTGAGAAGGTTCGTACTATGTTCTTGGCTAAACAGGTACCAAATAATCTGTAGTCACCTACACCGAAGTGTACCTCCTGTACTGAAGTCCTACTTTTAGAATATTCGATTGCAGGGCGCTTTCTTGGATGATCATGATGGGCTATGCCTCAAATGACTACAAGCTCTGGTACATAGAGCATCGAAAGATCATCGTGGCCCGAGGTGTCAAGTTTTAAGAAACACGTTTTCCGAATGACGCAGAACCAGATGAAACATCACAAGCTCTCCTAGTCACTGTATTCTCGCTTGAACAATAAGGGTAAGCTGAAGGTATGCAAGCTGACTCGGCATAACCTGGTGACGATTTTCAAGACGAAGAAGATCAACTGGCCGACGCCGACTACGACGCAGCTCAACTCGACAACATAACACTACCAGCGCGCGCTCCCTTGGCATCCAGAACACTGCGAGTTCGGCGGAAAGCGAATGTGAGGCGCAGCAGGTCGGATACAGAGCAACTTTGGGCGATTAACTTTCCATAGATATCCCACATAGCTATGGTGAGTTAGTTGGACGTGACGAATATGTAACAGTTGATGTCAGAACCTTAAAACATAAAATAACCAGTAGAAATAGTTAATATCAAAATGCTGATCAATGGTAGCTAAAATTGTTAAAATTAGTAACACCAACTGTCGAGCCTGTAAAGAAGAACCAACACGGAAACTTAATCGGATCGGATCAGTACTAAAAACGAATGTCTGCCGCAGATTTGTATTTTCCATTCAATTCCAACTACCTTTGGTTATCTTGACAGATACGCGTATTTCGTTTACAATGTGCAGACTTCTTCAGTGTCTCGTACTAGTAACTCGACTAAGGAAGATAAGTAAAGGTAGTTGGAATTAAATGGAAAATACTATTTTTTCTTCTCATTTCTAGTTACAGGTATTCCACTAAACAGGTCAAACTCTCTAGGAGTCAATATTTTCTTGTTTATTAATTCATAAGCTTAGATTGGTGGAATTTAGGCGATGTTTTCTTTAGTTTTTGAGTAATGCTCGTAAAACTATGGGCTCGTCACTCGTATACAAAAATGAAAAAGTTCCTAAAATGTCGTCTTCTTACATTAATTGTTATGTTATGTATTCTCCGTGCGAGGAGTAACGATTATGATGTAGAAGGAGATGTTCGCTCATCACCATGAGGCACCAAGAGTGAACAACAATGTTTTTGGCTAGAATGAAAGATGTGAAGAAAGTGTTGAAAAGGTCCGTCAGAGTGCGGCAGGTGGGAAAATTAACAGATGTTTTTGAAAATTGAGCGAAAGGGCATGTATCCAATGGTACTCGAACCATGGACGTCAATCTTTGCCTAACATCCCACTGCAGGAGTGAGGTTGTAGCGACGGAACAAGTCCGCCATTTCAACAGGCAAAATTGACGCATGGAAAGACGCTCATGTACCACTGTGGCTAGTATAGTTTATTCTTAGCGATCTATTGTGTGCACTCTGTTTACTGATGCGCACATGGGAGAGGAACTCTCTCCTTTTTTGGGTTTGTTTTGATTCGCACCGACTGAGGTCTCTACGTTGGAGACGACGAGAAAAACTTTAGTGATCGTCAGTCAGTGCGAATCAAAACAAACCAAAAAGGAGAGTTCCTCCCATGTGCGCATCGGTAAACAGAGTGCTCACAATAGATCGCTGAGAATAACTATACAAGCCACAGTGGTACATGAGCGTCTTTCCATGCGTCATTTTTTGCCTGTTGAAGTGGTGGACTTGTTCCGTCGCTGCAACCTACCCGCAGTGGATGTTAGGCAAGATTGACGTCCATGGATCGAGTACCATTGATACATGCCCTTTCGCTCAATTTTCAAAAACATCTGTTAATTTTCCCACCTGCCGCACTCTGACGGACCTTTCAACACTTTCTCTTCACATCTTTCATTCTAGCCAAAAACATTGTTGTTCACTCTTGGTGCCTCATGGTGATGAGCGAACATCTCCTTCTACATCATAGTCGTCTTTTTGTTTTCTCGTACGTTTCTCAAATGGTTGTTTGGTTTGTTTCCCATTTGATTGGTGGCCGCTTGGTGGCTCGCTTCGATTTTTAAGGCTCAACTGCAAATCTATTAAGGAGCCGATGGTTAATTAATTAACAATAGCCAACGCCGTAATATTGGCTCAACGTGCTTGATTATCAAAAGCTTACACGGTCATGAACACTCGTGACTTTTAAGGGAGAGGGGAGGGGCAATGGGGTTCGGCGCAGCATGCGCAAATTTTATCATATATTATTTTCAAATGTGTTTACTTCATAGCAATTAAACTCTTCCTTGTCCGACGCTTGAATTTGGATTGTATATTAATGAAGTTTCTAAGTTCCTTGAATAAAATTGACAAACCACATACTTAACTTTAAAGCACACGTTAGGTACTTATAAAAAATTTGGAAGACGACACAAAATAAAACATCTCCAAAGTTTCACCAATGTAAGCTTATGAATTAATCTATTAGAAATTTTTTTTTTAATTTTTCATTACTCAGAAAACTGTATTTCCGGCTTTTCCAAGCAATTTTCCTTCACTATGGAAAATTTTGTTGGAAAACTGGCAGCCCTTAGTTTTTTAATATTATTTTTTGTATATATATCCATTAACCCTACGCGTGGACAACGTTTCGGAACAATGATTTGTTGATGCTGGTCAAAATAGACTGGCTTATAATGAAGCTCGAACTTCGAAGGCTTCTTCAGGTTGCTTTTGTGGAGCAGAGAAAAACATAGATTCAAGCATTCGTTGTACAAAATGTTATTGGTGGAATTAAGGAGACAATTCGGGCATCTGAATTTGGTAAAAAATTAGATTAAAGTAAAGATAATTAAAACAAGCTTATATACAGTTTTTCAATCTCTCGTAGTTTTTGATAAACGGTTCAGGGACTTATTTTTGATAAGTAGTTCCAAGTGATGCAATTATACCGTGGACACCCTGTAAGGAGTGGCATTGAAAAAAATGCCTAATGAAATTTTGGCTGCATTAATGATTCTTTGAGATGTATTCGAGTGCATGAACAGCCTGTTGTTGAGTGGATTAACAGCCTTCCAGCCCTTCAAACAGCTTCCGCAGTCTGACTTTCCGTAGTCTGATTTTCCGGTTTTAACCATGCATGTCTGTCAAAGTTATCCGTTCCGCATTATTCAGCCATAATCAACCGAATTCAAGGCAATGCCTGACAATAACCCGGAATTGTATCATATTCAAGGTTGACTTGTATACTGCTTGAATGAATTAAAGCTTATTGGAATCAACTTTGAGTACATTTTACCAGCTGCAACCTAGCTGAAAATCACGATCTAATTGAACCTAACAATATCGATAAAATTTGTAGCTTTGCTTGGACTTCATTCCAGATCAGTACGTCCAAACCCCACCGGAACGGGCCACCTAGGAAGCCGCATGCATCTTGGTTTTATATCATCAATCACCCCATTATGTGCGGCTCATTTAGCAACTTGAACCGCCTGTCTTTGCGCACGGATCAGGCGAAAAACGACTCCACTTCAACACCTCTCTTGTGTCTGAGGGAGGACTTGTCTGTTCATTTTGGTTTTTGCCTGCCAGTGACGGCGACAACGACGAGGCCACAACGATGATGACGGTGGAAGATCGTTAATTTGTGCCACTTCATCCATCACACCACAGTGGTGCCTTTGTAAGATTTTCCGATAGTAACGGGAGAAGCGAGGAAAACTGTTCATGAAAAACAGACGATGACAAAAGGCTGACAGTCTACTGGCACCTAACCGTATATACTAACAAATCCCTTGTGTTTGGCGATAGCCTGCCAGTGAGCGACACTTGTCTTCTAGATGAAGAGGTGAATTGGCGAGGAACGAGCTAATAAATTTCATTACCGACACAATTCCCACGAGGTACATGCATGTGAATAATAAGAACTATGAAGCATGCTTGATGGCTGTGAATCATATTAATTTTATACACATGCCATGAGTTGCAAACACTCGACATGCTGACATGGGGTGAAATCAACCATGAATCTACGTGGTAGCCAAGAAAAGTCAGGGTTGATGAAAATTGATCATGCATAGGAGAAAATGGGCTAGCATCTTGTTTGTTGTGGCAGGTATATTTTCATCCTAATTGGCTCACTTTGCGGTCCAATTAGGCAATCTTCGCCCATATGTTCGATAGGCGTATTATGATATATCCTCCTCCTTCCCATTAGAGATGATCAATCCAGTCTGTGAAATTGATACTCCGATACATATTTACATTCATGAGCCGAGCACCCACTCAATCCATCTTCCGAGCAGAAAAGCTCTCCACCCATCGTCATGTTGTTGTTTTCGGTAGTCGATCCGTGTTTGCATTTCCGACTTTTCCAGCTCATCGACGTTATTTTTCTTTGTGATTCGATGTTTTCTTTTTACTGTAGCTATTCATGAATATTTTATCAATATGTATACCGTATGATTGTGAGCGATTGGTTCTCATGTTCCTATTTTCTATTCCTAAGTAGATAACTTACAAATACATCTAGGTCATAATCATCAAAAGGTGAAGTGTTTATTGTTTTTGGTCATTTCTGTTGCTGACCAAATCACACTTATAAACGTGCAGTTGTACAAATCAAATATTCAGTTAGAAATGGGCAATATTGCTTAACGCAGAGGCTACAACTGTCTGGATGAAGTACTTGGTGATATTCAGGCTGAACAGCAAAAAAATTGGTGACAAAAGTTCAACCCATGCAACGGTATAGTGTTCTTCCATCCATTATGCGATGGAGATTTCTTTCATAAGTAGATGTCATAAGATTTTTTCCCTGCCTGCAGCTTCCCTCCCAGTTCCGACCGAAGTGACACATTTATTCGTTGAAAAAACGGAAGCAGGTCCAAGAAAAAGGAATGAGAATGTATCAGATATCTTACAGCCCCGAGACAGCCCATAAGACGTTGTCAGTCTTATATGTGAACAACAAAATATCTGACAGGTCAAAAAGGCGACGTTGTGACCATGCTTTGATAAGAGGAGGGAATGTTGATAAAAAAAAAATACACTCGATACAGTTTCTCCCATCCCCCAAGCGAAGTTTTTGTGTGTTTTTCTGGTAGATGGTTGTTTGTTGCTGCCATCGTCGTTGACGTTACTGAATATGGAGCGTTCATAAAGTTGATCGATGGAAAGTTTATAGAGTATAGCTGGGAAAACGGTTCAGATTTTGAAAACTCTTGGAAACTAATAAAACCAAATAAAAATAAACACTTTTCATGAATTGATTCCTTTTTATGGTATGATCCTAGTGTACTTTCTGCTTACATATCAATCATTGGGGAAATATCAAACACAGTTTTTCTATTAACGACAATGTATATGTACAGTCACCGCCAGAAAAAAGTGCCCACCTACTCCAGCTTCTCCTTTTTGTGCAGCAAACTGTAAAATAAGTTAAAGGTTCTAAGTTTTATTGTTTTGATAGCAAATTTATTATGTTCTTTTCTTGTCTGGTACATAAAAAAACACTTGTCCTGCAAATTAATTTTTTTCTTCAAGAATGATCAAACTATAGTAGAAATTATGCATGTCAAAATAAAGTGCCCGCTTCTTATTTTCTTAAAAAAATAAAACAAGCTGCAGATCCAGTCTGTTGAGTGATCAGTAGTTGATGTGTGCTCCCCTGGCCTTCAACAGTTTTTGCAAACGTTTCGGCATACTCTCCACCAGATTCTTCAGGTGTTGTGGGTCAAGATCTTTCCAGGCGTTCTCAAGAGCTTGAAGATAGTTATGTTTGTTGGTAACTCCTGTCTTATCAACTCGTGAATCCAAGTTGGCCCACAGATTCTCTATTGGGTTCAAATCTGAACTCTGTGGAGGCCATTCTATAGGTTTAATATGGCAGGAACGGAAGAATGCCTTTGACTTCTTAGCGGTATGATTTGGGTCATTATCTTGCTGGAACACAAATTTGTTTTCCAGCCCAGTTTTAACCAACGAAACCTCCAAATTCTCACGCAATATGTCGATGTAGGAATCTGCTGTCATAATACCATCGATTTTTACCAAAGCACCAACACCCACCCAAGAAAAACACCCTCTCCACCATGCTTAACTGTGCCCTGGATATGTCGATCATGCAGCGCCTCTCCAGGTCTACGCCATACAAGAGCTCGTTTTTTGCTGTTGAACAACTCAAATTTGGACTCATCAGTCCATAAAACAGGCTTCCAATATTTTAAAGGTTTATCAGCATGTTCCCGAACAAATTTGAGTCGTTTCGCTTGGTTGACTTTGCTAATAAAAGGCAACTTCTTACAAAACCTGCTCTTCATACTGTGTTCAGCGATCCTTCTGCGTAGATTACTGTCCGAGATCGGTTGTTGAATCGCTTCCTTGATCTCCCTGAGGGTAACCTTCGGATTTTTCTGAATTTCTCGAATGATTCTCGCATCTGTTCTTTTCTACGTTTCCTTCCTCTTCCTGGGCGATCAGCTACTGACAGCTACTCGATGTCACGAATAACACATTTTCGGATCTGCAAGGGATTAGTTTTGCTTGCCACCGTATTATCCATGGTTATTTAGATAACTCGCACTGAATCTTTCTGACCGACAACTGAAATCCGTAAGAAGATCAACAAACACTAGGAAACGTCAAAAAAATTGAATACGAGGGGCGTTTTAATTGAAAAATTACATACGCATACTATATTTTTAATTGGGCACTTTATTATGACACACCAAATTTATACCACGTATGGTTCAAAAAATAATTTTGCTAAAATGTGTATTATCCATTGATAAAATACACATGCATCTTTAAAACAATAATATTATCATGCTAAGAAAAATATATGAATACGATATAATGAGTTTTTCATTGACTTCAGAGATGAAGCGTGTTCATGAGAAAAGTGGGCACTTTATTTTGGCGGTGACTGTAGATGTTTCCAATTGCATGGTTTTCTTAGTTTATGAAACCTGCAATCGACACAACCTCATCTATTACTATCAGGTGGAAAATAATGGTGCTCTTAATTTACTTCTCCATCCTTATACAGGTCACAATCACGTGTGTTCTTTAAACAATATAGATGAATTTCACGCCAACTCATCCAGTGGTCGGCAGCACCCTCTCAGAATCCAATGAACCTTTGTGGGTGGGTAGACTATGTCTTTTAAAGCAACTTTGCATACTTTGTTTTTTCAAACTGTATGTAGACTACCATTTGAAAAGGGCTTACGTTTTTTGATCAATTTTTTTTTAAATCAACGTAACTCAAAAAGGAAAGACTTACAAAAATGTGATGTAAGAGTTACTTCTAGAAAATTGTCTGAACTTTTATGAAAACAATTGTAAAAATAACGAAATCAATTTTTACACGCTAAAAAAATATTTTAACATTTAAATTCAATTTGCAAAAAATGGCTATTATAGAATTGGTTTTTTTTTTTCTAATAAAGGCAATATAATTTTCTAGAAGTACGCCATACATTGCGAGATGGGCAGTTTTAAGGAAAAAAGGTTTTCTCACAAAAAATTTTACGTGTCAACATAACTCAACAAAAACAAAACTTACAAAAAAGTGATGTATTAGTGACTTGAAGAAATTGTCTTAATTTTTATTAAAAAAATGTAAAAATTGTTAAATCGATTCTTACACATTAAAAACAAATATTTTAAAATTTAAAGTCAATTTGCAAAAAACAACTCTCCTTAAATTGGACACATTTGATTTTTTAGTAAAGGCAATATAATTGTCGAAAAGTTCGCCATTCATTGCAAGATTGGCACTTTGAAGGGAAAAAAAGTTTTTTAAACAACAAATTTTTCATATCAACATAACTCAAAGAGGAAAAGACTTGCAAAAAAAGTGATGTGATAGTAACTTTTCGAAAATTGTCTAAGCTTTTATTAAAACAGTTGGAAAATTTGTAAAATTTATTCTTACACACTAAAAAAAATATTTTAAAATTTAAAGTCAATTTTGCAAAATAAAAATGCTATCTTAGAATTGAGCGAATTATCTTGATAAAGAAAATCAGAAAACCTTTTAGCAGAAATTTTATTCACTGAAATAGATACAAAGCAATGAACCTTTGTAACAGGTATTGTCTTTACGTGGCTATAGAATTCTTCAAGTTCTTCTGACATTTTTGCATACTGTTCAGCTAATATGAAGCAGAAATTCAGTTTTGTAATACTTATATTTGACTGTTCAACTGCCCAGTCAGATAGTTCTCGATGAGTTTTGATTGTGTTTCCATAATCTTGAGCCAGCTTGCTCTCTTAGCCATTTGCTTGAGATTACCACCAATAGCATTACATAGACCTTTCTCATGAGACGTTCCAATCCATATATGGACTTTAAATTGCACACGCTGGCAAAGTTTGGTAATCAACAGGATCAACCACCTGATTTAATTTTATTATCATTCAAGTTTAAAAAAATAATAATTTCAATATAAGCCCTTTCCAAACAGCAGCCTTGATTTTTGAAACATTCAAAAACCCTTGAAAAATCCAAATTGTCATTATATTTAAATTAAATTGGCTTCTGTGTGGTTTTATGACCAAATTATAAGACGAGTTGGCGCGATACACTGTAAAAATTGGACATGAAAAATTTGTTCTTTGAAATACTTTTTTTCATTAAATGGCCTATCTTGCAATGTATGGCGAACTTTTAGACAATCATATTAACTATATTAAGAAAAAATTTCGTCCAATTATAAGATAGCCATTTTTTACAAATTGACATTAAATTTTAAAATATTCTTTTTTAGCGTGTAAGAATCGATTTTACAATTCAACATATATTTTTCATTAAAGTTCAATTTTTTTTCTAAAAGTGTTTCATACATCATTTTTTTGTAAATCTTTTCCCTTTTGAGTTATGTTGATTTGGTAGTGTTGACATTTTTTGAAAAAACAAGGTATGCAAAGTTGCTTGAAAAGACATAGTCTACCAACACACAATATTTCATTGGATTCTGAGAGGGTGCTGCCAATCACGAAGACGAGTTGGCGTGAAATTCGTCTATGGTGAATTTAGCGATTTGTATGTGCTTATTCTACAACCTTCTGGAGAATTCCATATATAATGCCTATGCATCGCTAATCGTAGCAACCGTTGACTGATCCCAACACTGAGTTTCATGTTTGTTGCTAACTACTTGCCAGTTTTCAAATTTGGAACTGTCAAAAATTAAACTATAATATGTTAATCGTAATGCGATGGTTAAAAAATACTGGTTGCTCATTATTCTTTGTACGTTTTTGTGTAACCAAAAAACTCTAATTTGATTGTCGTCAGACATAACAGCTGGCACACTTCCAAAGAAAGCCATTTTAAAACAATGTTGTATCCGTGTTGCGAATCGCGGGGAAAATAGAAAAGAGCTGTCGAGCAGTTGTAAATTTGTTGCTAAAATTTGCTCGAATACTAGAACTGCAACACAGCATTAGGCCGTTCCCAACGCTAAGTTTCACGTTTCTTGCAAACTGCTTGCCAGTTTTAAAATTTGAAACTGTCAAAAATAAAACAAGAACACGTTGATCGAAATGCGATGTTTTAAAAGTATTGTTTGCTCATTAATTCGCGTTTACAAAAATCACTTGCTAAATAAACAAAAAAACACATATATGACAATCATCAGTCATATTGGCTGACCCAACTACAAAAAAAACAATTTAAAACAATGTTGCAATCGTGTTTCAAATCACGGTGAAAATAGAACAGAGCTGTCGAGCAGTTGCAAATTTGTTGCAAAAATTTGCTCGAAAAGTAGAACTGAACGACAGCATTGGGAATGGCTTGTTTCAGTTAAAGTTGTAAATTATAACAGCCCATACAAAGTAGAACAGCGTTGAGATCGGTCTTATTATGCACTGAAAACATTTGACACCGTTATCAGTTGATTTGTAGCAGCCACGGCAAAAATATTCAAACAACAAGCTCCACACAAGAGTGAAAAAGCTGAACATCGTAGGGCACTTCATGTCCGCTGGATAAAGCAGATTCTGTATCTCCTTCAGGCCTAAGGGGTCATGTATAACCCCAACAGGAAAGTAGCTGTATAAAACTACAGACTGAATTAAAGTGTGCAATGTCTTCGTCAAATGCGTTCTACATCAACCTAAGGAAAAAGAAAATACTTCAGAATTTAAGGCCTGATTGACGACCTTGATGTTTTTTTATGAAAAAGCTCAGAAAGAAAAAATAAATTTCTTATTGATAGAACAAAGTGTTTTTTTAGCATATGCTATGGCGTACAGTTCCTTCTGTATTCCCCCTTACCCTTTGTAATTGAATGTATGCATGTAATTTACGTAATAGAATATAATATATTTATTTACACAATATATCTGGCATCTACTGGATTGTTATGTATTAATAGTTCAGGATAGCTGAAAATCATAGTAGATCAGGTCAATCAATGAAGATAAAATTTAAGCGAAAAGATAATAATTTTATTTTTAAAATCTACAGACTGTTGCATAAGTCGAAGAAAGCAGTTAGAGTGATCAAATAGCCCGGTTTGATTATTCCTGAAATATTCGTAGGCAGCTTTGCAAATTCTGTTGTCACCTTGGATTACCAAGTAAATTATAACAATAACATTCAGACGGCTGATAAATCCGGCTGGCGCATTATTGGATTAAGAAAGGTATGAAAAGCTGACTGGGCCTATTTCGATAAACGAATGCATCGTGTAAAACAACAAAAACAGGCCGATAATGCAAGTAGGCCTGAAAAAATACACGTGATAATAGTAGCAATATCCTTTAACACAGCAGAAGTCACACAAATCATGACAATACTTAGGAAATCAATTATTTAAATCACACTAATCTCAAATTTTACAGAAAACACATTATTAACAAATTTCTGCCTCGCGATAAAATATTTCTAGCAGATGCAAAAGAAAGATTTTCAAAACCACCAAGATGGACTTCATTGGATGCACTGACTTACCGGCCAATACAGTTCCTGCGGGGTGAAATTGTGAAAAGTCACGAGGTGGTGTTTAGTTGCTGTTTAAACCAATTTCAATTATGAAATTATTATTACAACAAAATTCAAGGAGTTTGAACATGTATGGTCAAAAATGAAAGTGGAAAATGATAAGCACATTTTTGTTTTGGTGGTCTTTCCTTCAAATAATGCCCGTAAAGCAATATTTGAGAAGTTTTTTATTAATGCCAATGAAATTATGTCTGATTTCCCCCTGAAGTAAAAGTACATATTTATGTTGGCTTCAATCAACGCAATGTCAACTTCATTTTTGACAACGATAACGCGAGTATCTTAGTTCCAATAATTGCGGAAAATGAAATTCTTCATTTCATATTCGACAAATTTGCATTAGGAATAAAGTAAACTTAATTGATTGGCAAACAGACTTAAGGAAAGAAGGTAATGTCGAGAATGCTAAAGTGTACAACAATAAGTTGACTAAAATAATAGAAGCAAAAGTACCAATTAGACAACGTAGACGTAAAATGTTTTCATCAAATCCAGCTTGGTTGGACAGACAAGTAAAAAACTTAAGAAATCGTAATCAAAAAGCACATAAAATTTATAAAAATTATAACAAACCCGAAAATTTGGAAAACTATTAGAATATCTGTGATCAACTTAATTCGACTAAAATAACGCTTTTGAGGAGTATAATTTAAAACCCGTTCAAAAAACTTTTTCAATTATGTCAATACCCAACTGAAGTAGGAAAATTATCCATCTAGAATGAATTTTGATGGCACTGAAAGCAATAACTCAGAAGAAATATGAAATTTATTTGCTAGGTATTTTCAAGAAACATATGCAAGCTTCTCAGAAGCAGATCACGATCGTGAATTTTTGGTGTTCATCCGAAATTTCTAAGTGACATTTGCGCTAGTGAAATCAATAAGCACGAAATTTTTGAGGGATTAGAATATTTCGATGCATCAAAAAGCTAGGGATGTTGAAACTTCTTTATTTTTGAAGACTCTGCAAAGTTTACCTTTCTATTATTTTGGATTTTCAATATGTCACTGAAATCCGGAAAATTTGCACAACTATGGAAAAACTCATTTCTAGTTACTCCACGCACGGAGAATGCAAAAACATAACAGGGCTTCAAATGGTGAGTTGACAACATCGAAGGAGGGTGCGACCGACCTCTGGTCCTCACAAGTTCCTACCTCACGCCTCCACGAGTCATATGATCACAAAAGACTGCCAGCTGAAACATGGAGACGCTGGTTGGCGTAGCCTGGGCAATGTTGTCATTTTGACAATAGCGAAGTGAGGGGGTGCGACCTGTAAATCATATCATTATTTTCCGTTCTCATATATTTCAGGTCTTCCAGGTCATCATTGTAAAAAACATTTAAAATTCATTTTTTTCTCATGGCTGCCATATATTGTTTAAGTTTTCTGGTTCATAATGGATGCGCAAGTTTGTCTTCAATCGCAACAAAACAGCAGTCAGCACACATGTAATTTGCAGTTCATATTATAATATCCCTTCACTATATATATTATCTTATATGACATTGTTTATTCATTACCATTACCATTCATCTTTATCATCATCACCACCATTTTTAACGTTACTTGTGTTTTCGTGATTGACATATTAACATTAAAATAATTTTATAATTTTTAGCTAATAGTTTATATATACTTTTAATAATTATGTCTTATCTGTCCAATTATTTTTTTGATCCTTTCTTCTTCTTTTATGATTTAGAAGTATCTAGTACCTTGCATACAAGAAGCTGCAAAGGAATCTGTGCCAGGCTTTTGCACTTATTAATGAGAGTATTTTTCATTTCCGGTTTGCGAATGGACATTTACCCAAATCTGAGCTGATCTGATTCGTGCAGCACTGGGTGTCATTTGAATAGTTTCTGATTTAACAGTTCAATTTTCGTCAACTGTTTCATAACTCACAATAACATTATATTTGGTGATATTGTTTTATTGATTTTACTCCAGATAATTTGAACATTACTTATTGTTTTTGTATGTCCATTTGTCTTTAACTTACTTTCAATCAATTCCCTGATACAAGCGATTTCTTAACCAATGGTGCAGGGTCCCGTATGCTGTCGTGTAATTATCGACGTAACTCCTTGTGTTAACATTATGTAGGTTTACTAATATTAATGAATTTGACGATCCTTTACTAATGGACTCCGTGATCCTTTACCAATGGATTGGAAAAGCTAAGTTATATGAATTTAAGATGAATAGTGTGGGTTTCTTGTATTTCATTGAAATAAACCACTCCCACCTGTGGAGTATGTTATGTTTAGCCACCGTGTAAAGTTAGAGGTCATAACCAAGTTTATTATTCATATTGATTCTGTTGCCTGAAAACAAGGGCCAGTACCTAGAACTAGATTTTAGAGGGAAATACCACAACCGTGCCAAAGTAAATTTTGATTCGGTGTTCATGATTAGTTTGTAAATTAATCAGTGCAAGAAGAGTGTATTAGACACAGATATCATTGTGTCGGAAGGTTTCCGACACGTCGGCGACTGCCGGGTTGATGTGGACGAGTGCCGACGGCAGCAGCTGCGGTCCAGCAGGACTTGGACATCTAGGATATCGAGGAGAGCTGGTTTGCAAAGCAACAAATAATTTATTTCTACCATATTTTGAAGACAATATCTAATATCCTGTTTTATTTTATTTTGTCTATTTTTTTTTGTTTTTTGTTATGCTTGTCTCTTTCAAGTAACATTGGAGCGCCCCATTGCTTTTGGCGGAAAGTGCTGCAAGTATGTATTCAGCGTATCGTTAACCAAAACGAACCCTGCTGCTAACCTTTCCCTACCATCCAACATCCCAGTGATTTCTCTTGGAAGTGCAGAGGATTTCTCGGCTTCCTAAAAAGCGAGTATCATGTCAACACGTTCCCTCCCATTCCCTACTTGACCAGCATTCGGACACAGCCGGCGCCGGTATTGCTTTATACTGGGTCACCAGTTTTTACACATTGAAGATGTATGTTAGTCCCAAACATCATCTGTTGGTTCTATGTGCAAATACAGCTGATCTCCGAGGTCTCTACGTTAGAGATGACGAGAAAAAACTTGAGTAATCTCAGTCGTTGCGAATCAAAACGAACCCAAAAAATGGAGAGAGTTCCTCTCTCATGTGCGCATCAAAGCAGAGTGCGTACAAAATATCGCTAGGATAACTATCACAAAGCCATCGAGTGGTACATGAGCGCATTCCAAACGACACCTTTTGCCTGTTGAGGTGGCGGATTCGTCCGTGCCTCTACCTACCCCGCAGTGGGATGTTAGGCAAAGGGTGACGTCCTTGGTTCGAGTACTACTGTACTTATGCCCTTTCGCTCAATTTTCATTACATCTGTTCTGTTTCCAACCTACCGTACACCGTCGGAACTTTCAACACTTTCTCTTCATATCTTTCATTCTAGCAAAACATTACTGTCCACTCTTGGTGCCTCATGGTGATGAGCGAACATCTCCTTCTACATCATGAATCATTATTTTTCATATACGTTCATCATATAAAATCGAAAATCGGTGGTTCAAAAGTTATTGTTCGTTGACAAGTATATGTTTTCTAAAATTTCGTTTTTTGGACCACCCTATTCAAAATTGAACACCCCAATGACAAAATGAAAAGTTCGGGTCATATATTTTCTAAAAAGGAACAAACCTACCTAGTTTTGCAGAATTCTAAGATCCATTTCATCTTTTAAGTTTCGAATTGCTGAATTATAAAATTTTTCCGCAACTTCCGGAAGACCATAACACGGCCGTATATTGTTCACCACATTGCGTTGCATCTTACATTTTATGTACAAACGGTTTAAAAAAGAATCGTTTCGCATTAGGATGAAACTAATGAATTTATCATTGTGTCGGATGTTCCGGATACTATGGCCTCCTATAAAGTGGCCATATCTCGAAAGTGTGGCCTAATACAACAATTTAAATTTAAAAAAATCTTTTAATTCACATCACTATGTTCACATACACAGGCAACAATAATGTATATACTTTATAAAAATATAGTGAATTTAGCGATTTGTATGTGATTATTTTGCCACCTGCAGCCAAATTCAGGTCAGAAATTGTCTTGAAAGAAATGAAATTGATGAAGAGATTTCTGAAATTTTCTTATTTTGGAATTCTCGTGACATTTCTAACGACTTATTTTGACATTTAAAAAAAAAAGAATTATTAGATCTCTTAGAGATTTTTGCGGTAAAAATTCAACAAGACAATTTTTGTTCGCTGCTAAAATCTTTTAGATTCAATCAATCTTTATACTCTGAGCAATTAAGGCTTTTATTTTATCATATTATCTTTCTAAAAATAAGTGGTATAAACGTCAAGAAAGGATAAAGTTGATTCGAGACTGAAGGTTTTTTAGAGACATTAGCAATCCATTCGAAATATCGGTGGGTAATTTTGAAAAACTGTTTCGAAATCCAACATGTTTGGCCGAAAAGTTTAACTACTTGATGGATCAACATTTAAATACAATTCCTTTGAATGATAAAAGAACCACAACAATTCCGGTAGATTTGCAAGTTCTTTCTACGTTACAATATCTTGGTTCAGGCAATAAAATCATATAAATAATTGGGTTTCCAAAACCTTATCTCAAAATGATGTTTTCTAAGCATATAACGAGTATTACTTTGAAAATAGTTAATATAGCAGTATCTTAATAATTAAATACACCTTAAATAATAGTACCTTTTACTCAGAAATCTATTAGCGTAGTTTGAGAAATAAAATTTTTTGTATCACTATTATCATTTACAATTTTGATTGACTTTATTTTCAGCAAACACATAAACATAAACTATTCCATATCATTATCATATTCATCACATTTTAGGTTCTCATCAAGACAACTTATTGGCTGTTTCGCAAGCAACGTGCCATCCTATTTTGAAGTACGCGATTGTTGCAATGGATATATATCTTTTGGGAGAATTAGTTGTTTTTTCAAAAAAAAATGATGCAGAGCTAGCTCGAATCAAGCAAAAATTCTTCCAGTATTAAAGGGTGAACACGAAATTATTGCGACACCGAAAATGTCATGCCAATTTTCTTATAATGTTTAGAATCAAACCAAAATTTTAGGGTAGTTTTATACATATATTTACCTCAAAAATCAAAAGAAAAGTTAATCGATGGAGCCTTGAGTGTAAAATTGAACGCATTTTCGCTTGATGCCCTCCATCAAAGTCTTTACAGTGTCATCCGGTACCAGTTTCTCAGTTTTTTTTTCCATTTTCATAACATGTCCTTCTCGTCTTTGACTGTCTTCTTGCTCTTTTGAAGTTCCCGCTTCATCATTGCTCAGTACTGCTCCACTGGGCGCAGCTCCGGACAGTTTGGCGGATGCATGTCCTTTGGAACAAAATGGACAGAATTGGCCTCATACCACTCCAGGACACTTTTAGAATAGTGGCATGATGCCAAATCTAGCCAAAATAGCGGAGCTTCGTCGTGCTGCTCCAAGAATGGCAAAAGGCGCTTCTCGAGGCACTCAGATTTGTAGATCTCGCCATTTACTGTGCCCTTTATCGAAAGGCTCACTCCTCAGTCCGCAAGAGCAGGTGGCCTGCCAAATGAGATATTTGGAGGCGAACTTCGACATTTTCTTCTTCTTAAATTTGTCGTCCAAATAGAACTGGCTCTTGCCGTTGAAAAACTCCAACCCCGGAATTTGCTTAAAATCGGCTTTTATATACGTTTCGTCGTCCATCACACAGCAGCCATATTTTGTCAGCATCTTCTCGTCGATTGTTGCCGCTCATCGCGGTTTGGGAAGTTCTGTACCTTGTATGTATGTAGTCCAGCTCTCTTCTTTGCATTCTGGACGTAGCTCTGCGACATGCCGATCTTTTTAGCCAAATCACGGCTTGAGACGTTGGGATTTGCTTTAATAATCCGCTTCACCTTTCCCTCCGCCTTTTTGTTCTCCGGTCCCGGTTTTCTTCCAGCTCCTTTGCCGTGGTCCAACGTCAACCACTCCTGGAACCGCTTCAACACTCTGGAGACGGTTGAATGGTGAATGTTCAACATTTTTCCCAACTGCCAGGTCAGGAAATTCCAGGTGTTTGGAAAGAATTTGTTCTCTCGACTCGCGTTGGTTCATTTTCGTTGAATTGAAAAACACGACTTCGAGTTTGACAGCATGTTTGACAGCATGAAAGTGTGCAAAATTTGGTTGATTTTTACCCAATGGTAAAAAAGTTATTAGAAGAAAAATTAGTATCTTCCATTTAATTCCAACTAACTTTGCTTATCTTCGACAGATACGCGTATTTCGTCTACAGTGTCTCGTACTAATAGCTCGACTTGTTATGAGTACGAGACACTGAAGAAGTCTGCAGATTGTAGACGAAATACGCGTATCTGTCGAAGATAAGCAAAGGTAGTAGGAATTAAATGGAAGATACTAATATTTCTTCTAATTTCTAGTTAGAGGTATTCCACTAAACAGCTCAAACCCTCTAGGATTCAAAAAAGTTATGCCCTGTTCAATGTGTCGCAATAATTTCGTGTTCGCCCTTTACAATATTCCCGGAGTCATTGGAGCTATTGATTGCACACATGTTGCTATTTTGAGCCCCTCGAAAGATGTTGAGCTCCTTTATTCGAACCAAAAGAGGATATCACTCAAAGAATGTTCAATTGGTATTTTTCATGTTAATTCTAGATTTGGAGGTTCTACCCATGATGCTTTTATATAGAAGCGTAGCCAAGTGCGTCGATTTTTGAAGCAAACATATGATAACGGAAGCAGAAACAAATATTTGCTGAGAGACGGAGAATATCCTATAGAACCATGGCTTTTTGTTCCATATTTAACGACTGCAAGGCAACCGGAAATTGATTTTAATACAGCTCACTGCAAGGGACGGAACCCTGAAGCCTAAATTCAGATGCTTTTCTCGTGACTCATTTTAACGATATGAGAAGTACTACCCAGGTAACCAATAAGCAGTTCCAAAGCGTCTTAACGGCAGCCTATCAAGCGATTAAGTCACCTTAAATGCAACATAAATGCCACTTTTGGCCCAATATACGGCTGTTTCACTGCAATGCTATGATAATGCTTCATTACTGCTATTTTGCATTCGAAATGCTTATTACAGGCTACAAGCATTTGAATAGCATTTGAAGCGCAACTTTACAACAAATAACATTCAAGATGCTGATAAAATGCTTATATAATGCTTGAAGCATCTGAACTGCAGATCTATGATTGATTTATTGCATATGCTAATGCTTATAGGTTACCTGGGTATTGCGGTGAGATAATCAATTGTTGTGTGATCATTCACAACTTTCTTGTTAACAATAAGTATCCAATAGAAGATATGTTGGCTGAAAATCTGAATAATGAAGGTAATAACGTCACTCAAGAAGACGGCCAATTTGGCCATGATGATAAAAATGATGGGCTCTTACACATAGGTAGAATAGAGAGGAAAACATTGTAAATAACTATTTCAATAGATAAAAGCATTGTCAAAGCAAACAGATTGTATTTCAACATATTATTAATCCGGTTTCAGAGTTCAATAAAGAGTATAATAGGCATAAAAGTGAAGCTTCTGTTCATTTAATAATAAGCTATTTTTACATCACCAATTCTTGGAACTTTAGGGAACTTGAAGGAAGTTCTTCCAAGAACATCAGGGACGTTTAAGAATTTCAAGAAATTACTTCAGAGAAGATCTTTGCAGAACTTCGGAAATGTTCATCCGAGAACTACAGAGAAGTTCATCCTAGAACTTCAACGAAATTCTTCTGAGAATTCCAAAGAAGTTCAACTGAGAACTTCAGTGGCAGTGTTTGAATTCTCACAAAAATATCAGTTCATCGTGCGCTACCTTTTCACTTGCGAACTTCCCGTTGCTAGTTTCACACGCCAACGTTTCTTGAGTGAACTTTCTGGGATGAGAGAATGAAAAATCGCGAACTTTTTCTATTCGAATCACCGACGCGAGGATACGAATAAAATCAGATCTTTTTTTTACTC
The DNA here is from genome assembly GCA_034211315.2 of Aedes japonicus. Taxonomy (NCBI): domain Eukaryota; kingdom Metazoa; phylum Arthropoda; class Insecta; order Diptera; family Culicidae; genus Aedes; species Aedes japonicus. The sequence continues at coordinate 27,472 of JASCZW010006965.1, read as the reverse complement.
TATATCATTACACCACATTCGTTCTTGAAAAGCAAACTGCGCATTTCGTGGAAATGCAATCTAGACAGAATAATATCTCCCATAAATGACATCCCGCATGATGACTGTGTGGCCGGGGAGGTTGGGTTGAATTTGTCCTCAATGCGTCACGCCATTCCAGCAGAAGATTCCTACCACTCAACTTTTGCGGCAGAAACAAAACTTAAAAAAACAAACATCACAACTCACGTGAACATTGTCTACACATACTCACTAGAGAAAAAGAACAAAGCCGAGGAGATATTTAGATGGATCGGATCTCGAATACGAGTGAAACGTTGTGAGATGGAGGAACAAAAGATCTTTCGTGATGAGAACTGAAACGTTTCCTCACTCTGCACTTTCATGAACTTTAGATTGAAGTTCGTTCGTGAAGTTCGAGTGTGAAGTTCCTCGGCGATATATCATTGCACTGAGTAAAGAGTAAACGTTTTTTGAAAATGATTTTTCCAACACTGTTCAGTGCAATACTTCGGAGAACTTCAGGGAAATTCTCCCACGTACATTAGCGATTTTTTCTGAGAACTTCGAAGAAGTTATGCCGACAACTAAAGAGAAGTTAATTCAGGCAAAATCTTTTTAAAACTGCAGGGAAGCTCTTCCGAAAATTTAATGAAAGTTTTGTAGAAAGCTTTAGAGAAGATCTTGTCTTGAACTTCAATGAAATTATTCCAAGAACTTCAGGGAAGTTCTTCCAAGAACTTCAAGGAAGTTCTTCCACGAACTTTAGGGAAGTTTTTCCATGAACTTCAGGGAAGTTCTTCTAAGAACATCAGGGAAGTTCTTCTAAGAACTTCAAGGAAGTTCTTCCAAGAACATCAAGGAAGTTCTTCCAAGAATTTCAAGGAAGTTCTTCCAAGAACTTCAAGAAAGATCTTCCAAGAACTTCTAGTGAAATCCTACGTGAATGTAATTGAATTTCTTTCGCGATCTTAGGACGTTCTTCCAGGAACTTAAATGAAGTTTTGTCGAGAATTTCAGGGCACAGAACATCACAGAACATCAGGAAAATTCATCCGAGAACTTCAATTCTTACCAAAACTTCAATGAAATTCTTCCATGAAAGAACCTCAATGAACTTCTTTCGATAACTTCAGGGATGTGCTCTCATGAAAGCTCTCCAGAGATCCGCAGGGTGAATTTTTTGGAGAAAATCCCCTGAATTTTTACTATGAACTTCCCTGAATTTTTAGAAAGAACTTCCCTGGCTTCCTCTGATGAACTTCCCTATAGTTCTCTGAAGAACTTCCCTAAAGTTCTCAGAAGAAACTCCCTAAGTATCCCTGAAGGCCTTCTTTGGAGTTTTCTAAAGAACTTCCCTAGAGTAAACTGACAAATTTCTCTTGGAAAAACTTTCCCGAAGTTTTCGGAAGAACTTCCCTGAAGTTCTCGGAAGAATTTTCCTGAGGTTCTCGAAAGAACTTCCCTGAAGTTTTTGGAAGAACTGCTCTGAAGATTTGGGAAGAACTTCCCTGAATTTCTCTGAAGGACTTCTCTGAAGTCCTCGGAAGAAATTCCCTGTAGTTCACGGGAGAAATTCTCGAAAGTTCTTGGAAGAACTTCCTTGAAGTTCGCGATAGAACTTCCCTAAAGTTTCTGGAAGTGCTCCCCTGAAGTTGTTGGAAGAACTTCCCTGAAGTTCTTGGAAGAACTTCTCTGAACTTCTCGGAAGAACTTCCCTGAACTTCTCAGAAGCACTTCTCTAAAGTTCTCGAAAGAACTTCCCTGAAGAACTTTCTTGAAGTTCTCGATACAACTTCCCTGAAGTTCTCGGACGAAATTCCTTGAAGTTCTCGAGAGAAATTCCCGAAAGCTCTTGGATGAACTTTCTTGAAGCTCTCGATAGAACTTCCTTGAAGATCTCGGAAGAAATTCCCTGAAGTTCTTTGAAGAACTTCGCTGAATTTCTCGGAAGAACTCTCTGAAGTTCTCGCAAGAAATTCACGGAAGTTCTCGGAAGGACTTCCTTGAAGTTTTCGATAGAACTTCCCTGAAGTTTTCGAAAGAATTTCCCTGAAGTTCATGAAAGAGTTTCCCTGAAGTTCTCAGAATACCTGCCCTGAAATTCTCAGAAGAACTTTCTGGACTTTCTTGGAAAAACTTCCCAGTCGTTCTTAGAAAAACTTCCCCGTTGTGCTGCGTAGAGCTTCCCCGTAGTTCTGCGAAAACCTACCCCGAAGTTCTGTGAAGATCTTTACTGAAGTTCTTCGAAGAACTCTCTTTTGTAGCTGCACCTATCGACTGAAGTAAGGGAGGCGTCAATACTGAATAGTCATGATAAATTAGTTTTCTTCAAAGTCCATAAAATAGAAGTTATATAAGAAAAAAGTTTGCTTCCTGAATGAAGGTCAATTGCGGTTCACGGCTCAACAGAATTGCGTTAATTAAGGTTCAAGATGCAGATTTTCGTTGATTGAGTTTAATTCATCAACTTTTTGTTGCTTGATTGCACGCTTCTGTTCTTCGATCATCAACATTTTCTCCTGCTGCTCAAGTTTCCGCTTCATGTGTTCCTTCTTATATGCCTGCGTGGTTTCAAGATATTTAAATACTTGCTATTCCATGTTTTGTTTTACAGTCTCTGAATATCGTTGGCCTCTACTGAGTTGTCTTCCTCCAGATGTTCTTGCACTGAAAATTAATTTTAGTTTATATTACGAAATCGAAGGTAGAAGTAACAAATCAATACGTTGTTTTCTGCAACGAAACTGGTTTGTACTTATTATGAAGATACATTCGTAATTAATGGCACACGCACAAATGTCAAAAGCACGAAGCTTTTGTTGACACAGAAAGAACATTCGTACATTGTACGTAAACAATGCAGAGAGCTACGAATATTTAGTCACAAATTAAAAAGAAACGCCTCTCTGGTTACATGAAGGACTGACAAATCTACTTTATCGACTCAAAATGTATTGAACAAAAAAAGCTACCACGTGAAGTTGTCCAGCGTCTTTTTAATGTTTCTGACATGGGATTCGAACCTAAATTTTACGAAAGTGCTGATTTTGAATCCGTGGTTGATCTCACTATGCCATGCTGACTCGTGAAAAACAAGCTTGATTAATGAGCATGAAGTTATAGCTCTCGACAGTGCTCTAATTTTTATTTTGGGATAGATATCATCATGCATGAGTACGGTATAAAAGGAAACAGCGATTGGATGGTCTTCACGAAATTCATTTCGTGCATTTTACAAGAAGGTGTAATGATAGCATTTCACCTGATTAAAAGGATTATGAGTGTTTCATACAATATACGAGACATTTGTTCAATATACAAAATCCATGTTAACGAAACGCGTGAAAGCTACTTTACAAAGATAAATTTTCAGTGCAGGGTTACTAAGATTTGCCGTGCATGGATGGATTCACTAGTATGTGGAAGAGTAATCGCATGACAAATCGCTAAAATCGGTGCATCTTTTTTAATGCATGCGTTATTGTCTAGTAAATCAATCAACCTACCACTTCCCTTTTCTAATCGATTATAAGACTACAATATCAAAGTGTAATATACTGTTCATGGTGAAACAAAATGCCTTTCAATAAACAAAGGCCACGTCCCTTAGGAATGTCCCAACTTCTAATGTATTCATCCCGGTTTAAACCCAGCAAATGGAATCCACGCATCGACTACTTACTACAATCATTAAATATTCATAGCATGTCAAATCAATTTCACTACCGGAACCCACACGACACCATCTTGCCCTTCCCCACCGTCATATATTTTCCCCGTAGAACACACGTAGCTAATCACTTTATTAATTTTAATTGCCGTTGTTCATGTTCGAGCGTCATATTTTTGATTTTCGCGTAACCTGCCATGCCAGCCGCATTTCACGGCAAATTCAAACACCTCATCGGTGGATTAGGGCGGCCGGTAACGCACGTACTTCTGACGGCCGTACACCCGCAGGGGCTTATTGCATTGAAGGTACGATCCAGCCTGAGTTCCGACCACCAGACCAAATTAAACGAACATTCCCGTGTTGCTCCGAGGCTTGGAGATGCCAAAGGTGGGTAAAATATGAATAGAATAAATGTAGTTCAACGTGGGGCTAATTATAGAATAATGCATCTCATCTGGGAGTTTGATAGAGAAAAAAAAATCTCTCTAACATATACAACCGGTGGGTGGAGGCGCTGCAGTGGGAATTGGAATCGGATACAAAGGGTTGCTGGCTGATCGGTACACGGTGACGATGATGTTGTTTAGATTGATGTTTTTGCTAGGAGGTGAATTTCGGGTGAAGGTATGTTTATATATTTCGAACATCGCACACGACCGACCGACCGACAGTGGGCGGGAGGAGAGTCTGGCACGGGCATCTTAAACATCGATCTCGACGGATTGATGTGTGTATGAATTTCAAACACGATCAGACGCCGGTGTGTACAAACATCGCCCAAGGTTTGCTCCGGGATAAATAATGGGAACACTGGTCAAGGTGAGGGAAATTCAATATCAATTCCAATATCGATTCCCTTTGGCTGCTAGCACTCGGCGAATCAGTAGACGATGGCGGTGGGTAAACATGGGCCGCGGATGGGTTTATAACACACACATTCATGCAGATTTAATCAGTTGATGACGATTATCTTATGTTTACTTAGTTTTGTGTTTTATTGGATGATTGAAACCAAACGTGAAATCATTGAATCGAATAACAGCTAACAATTCTTGAAACAACACTTTCAATTAACTTGAAATGAGAAGAAAGATTAGTATTCTCCATTTAATTTCAACTTCGTTTGCTGCTTATTTGGACAGATACGGGTATTTTGTCTACAATGTGTCGCTCACGCTGTCTAGGACTTTCAATTGGTTGAAGATGAAAACTCGATTAAATTTGAATTAGTAACGATTTTTCAAGTTTCCTATTACATACTCTATTATTACCAGAGCTTCGCTTAAGGACACAAAGGATCAAGTCCCTATCACTTCGAAGTTTTCTGAGCACAAACCTCAAATACCATAAAGAAATCAGGCATGAAATTTGAAGAATCTTTTACTGCACTGAAGCATGGTTAGCAATTTGAGCGTTATTTGCTTTGTTTTGAATGTGAAGTTATAATTAACCTAACCTATAGGTGTTACCTTAAGGTAAAGATACATTGTACTTCGATAGCTGTAGTCGTGGAACAATTTTCCATACAGTGTCGGTGTGTGTGAGAGGTGATCATAACTTTGAGCAAACACACCGGTCCGGTACTAAACATATTTAGCAACGTAATGGTTATCCTCGTTGCTAAAAGCGCTATTTAAATTACAGCGCGGCTCTCGGCTGGGCTCAAACATAGTAGCGCAATATCAGCGCTGAAGACGGTTGATATTTGGTAAAAAGTGTCAGGCAGTGGTTGGTTAAAATTGTTTCCAATAAATATTCTTTTAAATTGATTTATTGCACTCCATCTTGTTTTTTAACATAAACTCCACCTTGACCAGACATTTAATGTGATTTATTAGGAAGAGTTTTTTTTTTAAATATTATAACAAATTAAGATTAAGGGGAATTTAAAATTGAACTAAATATTAAGTGATGTTCAATATGGATTACCAATAACAGGCAAAATGATGATTAAAATGATTATCACACCATTAGTTTTATTGGATTATAGACAATTTTATTGAATTTTATGAAAGTTACTAAGACTTTTTTCGAATTTAAACATTTGTTTCCAATATAAACAAATCTTATCAAAGAATATAAAATAAAATTTCAGAGGTTAAGTTAATTTGTCACCCAATTTAATTTATTTTTTTCAATAATTGCTTAAAAAAAATATAATTGTGTTACTTAGTTTGAAATTTAATGGATTACTAAAAAAGTTATTTGCATTATATGTTAAACCACAGTGGCTGGAAAATGTTTATCCTATACTATATTTTTTGACGTATTAATTACTATTTATGACTGCACATTATTTAATTTAAAAGTTAGTTTTAAAATATTAATTCACACAAGTTTTAACCTGTGAAGTATGTTGAAAATAAAAATAGTTAACAAAGAAAAAATGTTCATAGAATCGATAAAAATCGATGATTGACGAAATTTACTTGATTTGAATAATGTTAACATATAGTTTGAAATAAATATTTGTAACTTAAACCAATGATTTGACAACATATTTGAGTTTGGTTGATACTGTCAGATAGTTTATTAAAATTAATATAGAAGGAAAAAAAAGAAATTAAATAGTTTTTGAATTGAAATTCTATTTGTTATGTTTGCTAATAAGGACGAATTAAATCAAAATAATTATAAAAATTAATATTTCATCAATAATTAATAATCAAAAACCATTTTAACGCATGGTTTTTAATAGTTCTCTCTAATTGTTAAACAATTATTAACCAGGTAATTTTCAAACATAATATGTTATGAAAAGTTGATAAAATTTATGTGTATTCTATTCGATGAACAATTTTATGAAGCAATATTGGTTAATTTTCAGGAAATTAAAATTCAAACTCTTAACATAAATTGAAAAATTTAAATTTATATATTCCTGTTCCAGGTTACCGATTCAGTGGGTCGAAATCATAAGTCTTTAAATTACCTTTCAATCAATTTGTCATATATTTTTCCCAGGATCAGCTAGCTAAAGTAGTTACTAAAAAAGTGGTAATTTGATCCATGGCTACAAGCATGCATGATGTAATGGGCATTTCATTCAATTTTGCTTGAGCAATTGAGGATGAATGAGCAGCCGTATTGTCGTGATGCTAGAGATGTATTGGATCCTCCAATACTATATCATGGATTTTATCGATGTTCTCTGGTGTAGTGACCTCATTTGGGCGTCCAGAATGCTGTGCTTCTTTGGCCACATCAGCAAACCACTTATGAATCGTTTGAATAGAAGAAGCAGTGTCTGGAAAATACTTATTCAGCTTGACTTTGGTTTCGGCAGCCGTTTTCTTGCGTAGAAAATAATATTTTATCAAAACTCGCAACTTGGATTTTTCCATTTAAAAAAAAACTTGCTGATCGGTCTCTTCTCACTGTTGTCACTGATAAATGCGTGGACAGAAATGGCTGAAATTTTGACAGCCGTCATTCAAGGAGTAAAGCTCATAGAAAATGGTTCACATTGGCGATTACCATTGACATCTGTAGGATATTAAAGAGACTATTCAGGCAGCCTAGTATGTATCACGAAAAGTTACATAACTCATTTTATAGAGTCAGGAACTTTCGAAGGATACGGATGTAATGTCGGTCTAAAAGCACCAAATTGGGTCTATTCATGGATCTAACTTTGTCTTTGTCCCATTTGATAGATTTGTTGTTAATTGTAGTCCAGGAAATTTTTTTCCTGATTTTCTGATAAATGCCGTAGTCAGCTGTATTCGCTCTACCCAACGCAAAATTTCACAAATCAAACAATAATAATATTGCTTAGAAATACTTAAGTGATTTTTATGTTTGATTAAGCAGCAATTCGATAATCAAAACATTTAAATTTACCTACATAGATTTTTTTCTTTGGTTTGGGTTTAGATGAGCCATATGAAAAACATACAACAGAATTTCAGAAATTTTAATTCAAAATTTTTACCAACAACAACATTTTTACAACGCTTTTTATACAACAGGCCATAGTTGAATAACATCGAAAAAAAAATGTTCTATTTAGTCAAATCTACATTATTCGAAAGGTGGGTTGATAATCTGTTCAACTAAACCAGTAAATTCATGATGTCTAAAAAGTTAAAGAAATCGATAATAACACGGAAGTGAAATACTGTATATTGATTATTAATTTCTCAATTACTTAGAAATAAATCAATGCTCCTGATAGAAACATGATTTTATTGATTATGGCTTAATGTATGACATATTTGGTACAAATGCCTAATGAAGGAGCGGCAGGGTGCGGCAGAAAATAATGCGAAAATGTTCAAACTTCAGTATTGGTTTAATTCGTGTACCTAGTGACTAATTTCTGTCGAAAGTGTATTTGTTTATGTTTACTTTCAAGTGGTGCATCCAAACATTCTATTTGTTTTATTGCAAATTCGTCAAAATGTTCGCAGAAAGAAGTGATCACCAGTTTGTTGCTCACCCAGAAGAAGACGAAAGAGATTGCCAAGGTGGTAGGATGCCATTAGGCAACAGTTCACCGCAAAAAGTCCCTGCATGATGATCCTAAGCAGCGGAAGCCGGGAAGTGGACGTCCGCGCTTTGCACGCACGCCGAACGTGATCAAATCGATCCGTGCAAAAATTGCTCGCAACCCGGTGCGTTCCATAAGAAAACTTGCAAAGGAACCCGACCCGAATGGAATAACAAAATTATTTCTAGTTTTGTTATTCAGCTACGCTGTTTTTATAACATAGATTGTTAGAATTGAGATCGCGGATGTTGTTAAAATAACAGAAATTGTAACAACAAATCTTCTGGAGGTAACAAAATTATAGCAAACTAGGCTATAGATATAACATAAACAAAACAAACTTTGAAACAGTTTTGTTACGATCTAGCAAAATCATATCAGCGAGTGTTAGAATTCATTTATTTCTTTACGCAGATTGTGCCTCCCAGGGCATTATATCTCAATTTGTTATAATTATGTCATACAAGTATTCAGATGAAAACGTCTTAAACAAATTTATATCATAATCAGTTAGTCGTAACAAGGTTTGTTAAGATTTTGTTATGTTTATGTTATACCCTCCTGGTCAGGAAGCCAATATTTTGGAGAAATCCATGCGGAGAATCATCAAAGAAGACCTGCATACATCTTCCAGAGCCATAGTGAAACGCTACGTGATTACGGACCGGGTCAAGGAACTACGAGTGACTAAAAAATAATAAGATCGTCCATTTGGGACAACTTCCAGCAGGGTGCTGAATTCTTGATCGAACAAATATTTTTTATTTATTATCAATATCCTGATGTACACCACGTTGATTTTCAATGCAATTATCCTTGCATCCTTGTCCTGGGGTGGAATAAAAAACCCAAAGTTCTATCCCCAACATTCAACATCCTGGCCATCCTGAACATTCTGGACACCAAACAAAAATGTGCAGATCACAAATTCATTAATTTACTTTTATAAACTGAATGTTGATTGCAAAAAAATCATCGGTTTTGGGACTACGGGCATACCTGGATATAAAGCAACATTATTTTTCAGCTTTCTTCATCGATTTTTCACTCAGCATTACTCAACCATACAAATCTATGGTAGTAGTAGTTTCTAATTTGTCTCATGTAAGCAGTCATATCATAATTTTCTCATTTTCTTATGATCGGGTTGTGTTTTGCGAGAAATCGACAAAAATGAAGTTGCTTTATATAGAGGTATGGCTGTACTTCCCAAAACTGGCCACTATTGCGGGTGTTCCGAATCTTGCAGGTGGCCACCATATGACCTCTCAAGGGACATCTTCGGACCACCAATTGAAGTTCAATCTACTTTCGCAGCAAAATATTGATTGCATAAAAATAAGATCGTCCATTTGAAACTAATTCCAAAAACAGGCCCCCTGCACAGGTGTTCCGGATCTTCTGGGTGGCTACCATACGACCTCTGAAGGAATATTTTCTGACCACGCACTGAAGTTCATTCTAAAAAAATAAGATTTACCATTTGGGACTACATCCAAGAACTGGTAACTTTAACAGGTGTTCCGAATCTTTTGGAAAGACAGTTGGCTCCCAGCATGGTTCTCAAAATTGGTCAAGCGAAAATTGTTTTTATTTTTGTTTCAATGTTAGGATGCACACCACGCTGACTTTGAAAGCAATTCACAAAGTGAGCTATGATTCTGGGGAGCAAGAATAAACCTGAAGTCTTGTCAAACAATTTACAAAATATTTCGACAGTTTCTGTGCACAAACTGAAAGGTATTGATAATAGCTAGAAACTGTAATACGTGAAATTTTGGTTTTCCCAGATTTTATCTGATTATTTTGATTAATCTGAATAATTTAAAGACTTAAATATGATTTCGCCCTGCTGAGACGGTCACTTTGAATGACAATTTTTATTTTGTTTTTATGAATAAAACAGTTTGTTCTACATGTATGAGTGCAATTTAACAAAATAACACCAATATATAATCTTAAAAGCTTGTTTCAAACAAAGCAAAACAAATAATTCAACCCCTAAATTTAAATTTTAAGATTATAAAAATTATTATTTATCAATATATTTTGTAGGATTTCGATAATTGAAATATTTCATACGGTATAATTTTTTTACATCATCCTTAGGTGCGCAACAAAGTTTTCGTTGTTTGTTAGTAGATAGCTCTAGCATTAAGAGCTAGTCGATTTTGACTTATCCAAAAAGTCATGAACCAAGGGATGTTGTTTCTGCATTATATACTATACCTTCACCACACAAACCCCCACACAAAATCCAACTGATCGTAGTAACGCTCATCATGCGGCAGTTGAAAATGGTCGCTCAAATAATACGTACAATTATGTTCAAAAAATTAGCAGCCATTGATTGAAAACAACACTTGTTATTCGTGTGTGCGTCAACGATATTATCAACTAGTAATCCTCAGAGATATGCGGAAATTTAATCCGACGGTTTGGCAACGGTGTTTGTTTTGTTGCCAAAGGCTGTCAACACTGCCGCAGAGTAAAATGTTATAGCTTTGTGCGTGACTCCGTCGCTGTCCATTTCCATTATTGTTTACATTTTTAACGTCCAAGAGATTGATTGTGAGTATTTATTAAATTATCTGCTATGAAGTGTATTATGAAGTTTTGCACTAACCGCGAAGGTGTTATATCATCGAATCATCGCATATCTCTGTACTCTGAGGATTACTAGGTGATTCCTAATGTTGACTTTAGACTTGGCGATTCCATTATTGAATGGCTATGAAGGGATCTGCGAACCAAACAAACAGACAGAATAAAACACTGGAGCATAATTATCTTTAAAACACTGACGTTGGACACTGACAGAGCAGAAACATAGCTGTAATCTTCGGCATCTTCCCAACACGGCACCAGTGAAGTGAATTGACAAAAGTGAAAAATGGCCTACTGTACAAATTTCGCCAAATTTTCATCTCAGCATAAAAAGAGTCATTATCGAACACAGATAATAATAAAGTGTTACATTATTTTATCAACACCACGAGTTCTGTAGAATACAAATGTTTAGTAATTTTTAAAGCGTAATAAAAATAAACCATTAATTTTAACTCCATTGCAACACTTTTGACAGGCTCAGATTTTGACAGTTCTCGCTGCTAGATTGGCTCAAGATGGCCGCTTCCGCATATCTCTGTACTCTGAGGATCACTATTATCAACGAACCTCTTGAATATGTAGTGGTGGCATCGCCCAACAAACAGACACAGTGTTTGTATCCCCTTTGCCTACCCTGCATCTGGGGTAGCTTGGTAAAAGAATATGGGCTCGATCGCATACTACCGTTCAAATTCCCTCCGCTTGTTTTCAACTTACATCTTTCAATTTTACAGCCTGCCGGAAACTATCAATACTTTCTCTTCATTTCTTCGTTCTAACAAAAAGTTACTGTCCACTCCTAAAGCCTCTCATGTTGATGGGAAATTACCTGCTTCTGACAAATTTCATCATAGATCATTACTACACGCATTGGTAGAGTACAAAAAACAGCAATCAAAGTGAACAAATATGTGTTTGTTTATTTTAACAAAGACGTATTCAAGCGCCGGACAAGGAGGAGTATAATCGCTATGAAGGAAACATATTTGAATACAGTATAGTATATAATTCATGGATTGGATATAGGATTCTATGTCAATATTTATAGGGGCACATGTTGCCCCGCAACCAATTGCGCACAACCCCTCCCTGCACCTACCCCTTCAAAGTCACGAGTGTTCATGACAATGTAAGCCTTTGATAATCAAGCACTTAAAAGCAATAATACGCCGTTGGCTATTGTTTATGAACAAATTGATTAACCATCGGCTCCTTAAAGGAGTTGCAATTGAGCCTTAAATAACGAACTTATTTTATAAGTGAGATACCTCGCGGCAACCAATCGAATGGGAAGCAAACCGATCAACCATCTGAGAAACGTACGAACAAATAAGAAGACGACAGTCTTGGGAACTTTTTCATTTTTGTATGAAGATTTTAAATATTAGCAATGTTAGCTTATAAGTTATTAAGCGTAAACAAAGTTGTTGTCATAACTAACCATGACTCAGAAAATGGTTTTTCTGGCTTTTACAAGCAATTTTCCGTCACTGAGAAAAATTTTGAAAAACATTTTCTTTAATTTTTTATCTAAATCGTTCTTGAATTATGAATTTTTGAAGTTATTGATGGACAAAGTTTCGTAACAATTTGGGACCCCTCGACCAATACCTGTACGATAATTAAAATAATCCCGTTGTAAAGAATAGCGAGAGATGGAGTCGATAACGCGCCATACTACCTGTCATCTATAGCTCAAATGAATTTTCTTCTAAAACAACAACAAACAATTCATTTATATTCCCAAAAATACTGTTCAATATAACAAATAACTTCATAGAGCGCCAAAGCAATACCGGAAAGTAACGCCCAATATAATTAACCATACTTCTGGTGATAGCCCCGGTCAAGGCTCATGGTGGCGATAAATTGGCGCGGAAAAAGGAATTCACACACATGGTTCAAACTCATTCGATAAGAAAGAGGATTCCCCTCGATATGACTTGCACTTGAACTTGATTACATATTCACAACCGTACAAGAACTTTAACTCGCAGACCACCCAAACGCATAATTCTTATCATTCCAGCCCAGAACGCAGGTCGCCGACGTGAATCTCGCTTTCATGTAGCATCAATGCAAGGTTATCAGCAAGTATCACCAGCAGCCTCACAAACGGGGCATCTTCACCGCAGTATGTCGTCGAAAAGCAAACTGCAAACATGTGCAAAAGCACTGTTCCTTCAAGGGAGAGCCAAATTTACGCGTTTTCGTTCTGCTCCACCTTCCTCGTCGTGGTTGTCGTCATAGCTTTATTGGCCCCGGTCCAATGTGCTGCCAGCAGCATCCCGGCTGAGCCCAAGATCTACCGAGATGCTGTCTGCCGAAGAGAGAGTCCAGAAATCGAGAATAGAATAGGATTTGGCGATTTTGCCCTGGATGGAGACTGGCCCTGGCATGGAGCGTTGTTTTTTGGGCAGGAATATAAGTGCGGTTGTTCGTTGATTAGCGAGTGGTTTGTCCTGACTGCGGGCCATTGTGTGTTTAATCCGGAAACGGGCTACAAGTTCGATCAGAAGAGGATACGGGTAGTGTTGGGGCTGCTCGCGCTTAATCAGTACGAAAGCCACACCCGGGAGTACAAGTTGAAGGAAATAAAAGCTCATCCGAAGTTCGCAACGGGCAATCACAAGCACGACATAGCCCTGTTGCTGTTGGCCAAGGCTGTCGAATTCAGCGAGCAGATTCATCCGATCGAAGTAGACTTTAGCAAGCCACCGTGGATCGAGAAGGTGGTCAGCAATTTAGGAACGGTCGTTGGGTGGGGATTCACCGAAGCGGACAAAATCTCCAACCAGCTCATGGTGGCCCAAATGCCTATCGTTCGCTACTCGGAGTGCATCGAAAGTAATCCGGACCTGTTCGGGCCGTTGATTCACGGAGGGATGTACTGCGCCGGAACGCAGAATGGTGCGAAATAAATCTGTTTAGCTTTTTTGCTAACTGGCGATTTTCGGTTGGATGAGTGTGCTAATGTTCGGACGTTATTGAATCGTTTCAGGGACGAGCGTCTGCAATGGGGACAGCGGTGGAGGGATGTATATTTTCCAAAACAATTGCTGGGTTCTGCGAGGACTGGTTTCGTTTTCCGCCATTCGAGATGGCACCAACCTGTGCAATCTGTACAGCTATGCGGCGTTTACCAATGTGCCGTACTATACGGAGTGGATCCAAAATGAAATGCAAGCACACCAGCAGAAAATAAAGGAGTCGGATAACGTTGCTACTGGAGGTAAGGGCAGTCATTTAAGCATATTGTTAGTTTCCGCCGAGTGTTGGTTCTCTTTTTCAGCTCTCAGTAGTTCTGAAGGCAGCTACAAAACAATCCCATGCTGAGTTTTATTCATGGTTTAGTGAAAAAAATGATTTCGTTTAAGGTAAGGGATGCGTCCCATAATACAGCCTAATATGCTTAGGTCGATTACAATTTTTATTGTAACTCATTAACCTACACACGACATTAAACTGGCTACATATTTGCTTAGTAAATTTTGATAAGATGTTTGTCATCTTAAAACAAAATTCGAGGGACATGGATGTTATGTTGGTGTATTGGATCCATGTTGGATCTATTCATGGATGCGACTTCGTTTCATCCTATAAATTTCGCATTAAGGACAATTTTCATGCCGTTTTCTACAATAATTTTTAAAAAATATTACGAATACCATTACTGAATATTCGCTTCACTCAACTCGAAATTTACAAATCATAGTTGAAGAAAAACGTTTAAAAAAACTGAAATGATTTTTGCTTGCAGAGTTATACAAACTTATGAAGTAATAAACCGGTAAGGTTACCTAGCTAGTTATGAAAGTGTTGTTCCAGATTGCCGCAACTTTTGAAGGAATCTTCAAGCCTGCACCTATATTCTAAGGGAAACTCTTTGGAAAAGTTGCTGGAATTGATAATTTTAAGCAACTGGGAACGAACAAATGTTTCCGTACGTTTTGAAATTACCTAATTAAAGCATTTTTTCCTACGTAGCTTAGGATGTCCTCATAAAAACCAATTATTTTGCAGCATCTTTTTCATTTCAAAATTTTCAGCAAACTTGTCTTGCCATTGGGTTTAGCACAATAAATGTTACAAAGATTGGTGGGAGATCGCAGCAATCCGTGCTTCTAAACTGACGTGTTTTGTTTTTGCTGCGTCGTTTTCGCGAAAAAAAATCAAACAGTAATTCGTAATTTAGCTCTAACTAACAGTGAAATCATAAAATATAGGCGTGCTTTGGGAAAGACGTAGTGAATACAATCGATTCCCTCCCGAAATGTGTGAGTGTCGGTAGTATTTCCACTATTTTTGTTTTTTTTGTGCTTCGCCCCCGCACCTGGAAGAAGAGTTACATCAGCTTAGTTTTGTTTATTAGTGGTAGTATTGTGAAATCCGGACATAAATTATTAAGTTTGAGTGTTTGTCCGCTTTGTCGTGAGTGAATCGATAATTATTTGTAGTTTTGAAGTTCGTTATAAAGTCGCCTCATAGCGGGGATTTGATACTGGCAATGTGGAGTGAAAAAACACAAGGCCAGTACATGTAGAAAACGGCCATTTGCTTGTCAGAAGCAGCAAACGCAGACAATGCGCATGCGTGTGTGAATGGCTGCCACACAATTTCAGATGCGTTCACCACGTAGTTGTGTAGGTTGCATATCTAACGAGCGATTTGGCAACGTTAACTTTTGCGCTTATTTTGTCTTATGGGTGAGATGTATCTTACAATTACTATATAGCAATAACCTTATTTTTAAATAATACCAAATACGTGCCTGGTTTGGATATTTAACATTTCCAAAACCGGAAGTGTGTTGTAGTGCCCTTATCCAAATGATATCGGTAATGTTTACATGCGGGGCTTATTGTATGTGAAAGTAACTTCGAAATGGGCGTGATATTTTGAAATGGATTGCTGGATGAGCAGTAGAGCTATCACTTTCAGGCTCTCGGATTAAAGCTGCTTCCAATGGTCACTTGAGGGATTGTTGTAAACAGGTTGCTTCCATAATAACATTGCCAGCCAATGAGTGTTAGATTGCACACACACATATACACACACACTTAGAATTTTTTTTTGCAGTCTTTGGTGGTTTTTTTTGCCGGACTTTCAACGGCTGAACGTTCGGTAGTCCGATTTATCGGATATCGGTGGATTTTTAAAGTAATCTGAAAAAATAATTTAGGGAAAAATGTGGGATTTTGCCGATGTCCGTTGAGTCGGATTGCCGAGCGGCATCTGAGGGTTCGGTACGGAATTGCCGAGTCCTGTGGAGTTTTCTGTGTGTGTAAGGTCATCCGCAAATGCCAATATAATCGGAAGGGTAATACCTCCCTCGTGGTTGAGTCTTAAACTAGGTATTTCATAGTGAAAATAATAACGAATGCAGAAGAGGGGGAATAAGCCTTCAAGTGAATAGTTTCAGAACGTAAAGTACATATAAATCGTATTATGCTAAGCGATTCGTAGACATCAGGACTCATGTGGCATCGTTTTTGAAAATAAAGAACTGATGTAAATTCTTCGCAGAAAAAACAAATATAAGTGCCGGCAAGAGTGATGCTTGAAACACGTTCTCTCTAAGTGTGTTTATATTGGTATTTATTTTTTTGTGTGTGTGGGGAGGGGGGTGTTTGTAGGTGGGAAAGGAGGAAAACGATAAGTTACGTCGCGTTAAAAATATTCTCGTCTTTCCTGTTCTGTTTACTAAGTTTCGTTTGCACGTCACGAGTTATACACGAATTCACTAAACTTGATTTCAACTTTAATTTTTTTTTCTTCATTTTTCTTTTTACGCTTGCCATTCTTGAACAAATATCTTTATTTAGTGACATTTTTATTTTCCAGTACTGTGAACCACGCAAATTTGTGCCTGACCCCAGTAGCATTCATATTTTCTTTGGTTTATTTTGGAATCAAAATTTTAAATAACTATACTGTACATCTCCGGTCAACCGGATGTCTGGAGAATAAACCGGAAACAACGTCTAAAATCTTTTGGTTATCAAAATGATAACCCTACCTGAATTCAGCGTTCCGTTTACTAAAACGAACCATGCTACTAACCCTACCCCATATATCCAACATCCCAGTGAGTTCTCGTGGAAGTGCAGAGGTGTTCTTGGCTTCCATCAAAGCGAGTATCACGTCAACATACTCCTAGCCTATCCTTATTTGACCTGCGTGGATGCGGCCGGCGCTGGTATTGCTTGTTTTGATTCTTGATCGTCAGTTTTTACACATTGTGGATGACTGTTAATCCCAAACATCATCTGTTGGTTCTCTGTGTAATAACAGCCGATCTGGCAATAACAGAGTAGCAACCGCAAGCAGTCAATCATGCTCATGCTCAATAAATGTTACAACGTTTGGTGTGCTGAAATCGTCTTAACCGTATGTCAAAATAAAACATTGTGGTTTTTGTAAACAAAAGAGGCAAGATTTTTCCAAAAATCTCACATTTATTGATCATTTTCCACACCCCAACGAGCGGGCTTACGGCACGTTATCGGGAACTTGGCCATAGTCGTAGAAGAGAACAATGTTGGGATATTTGTAAGTGCCTCCTTTATTTATTTCATCTTCTACTTTTAGGATTTGGCCAGAACACTGGAATAGATCCTGCGTTTGCCTGGAAATTTTTGATTTGTCTCAGCAGAGAAACGTTCATTTTTTCCAACGACTTTAATTCAGTTATTGTTGGGGCCCGTTAAGGGCCGTTCCGCTTTTTCGAAGGATATTCCACCGCCTGTGATGTAGACGGGCCAGTAGATTAGATGCGATGATAAATGATAACGACTTCGTTGGTTGCTTTCTATGTTGAACTCCTTTAACACATCAAAGGCACTCATTATTACATTGGGTTCAACAGGTTACTCTGTCACTTGACTTCAGCAACTTGTGTTCAACGTAAATCGCGACTTTCGAACACCAATTTAGAGGAAAATGCATGGAAAATGTTCACTAGAAATGCGACTAGACTGACGAATTTTACCACTTGAACCACTAGGCCACGAAACTTTATTTTTTGATCGCACGGTTGAAACAAATGCCGCCTTATTATTCATGCACTTTCCAATAATGATTTTTAAGATTACATTCAATTTGATGTAGGTTTATGATTCAACTAGTCCTAATTCATTTAAGTATCAACCAGTTATTCTTGTCATTCTCAGTAATTCCCTAAGTAAAAGACCAGTTCTTTCGACATTCTTTTTTTACTGATGGATCTTTTTAGGGAATTTCGTGTGGTACCGGACTTTTTGTTGATTTCCTTGATGGGAGGATGAATTGTTTAGAGTATTTTTTTGTAAAACATTTAATAAACTTCTAAGGTACATTAGTTATTGATTCACAAAAACTAAATTTGGGTAATTACTCAAACAACTATTTGCAGTGATTTTTTTGATTTTTTTTTCGCGAACAAAATGTTGTTTGCATGTTCTACTATATTTGATGAAAATATAGTTTTATATGGATTATATCTCGATAGGTTTAACATCTTGCCATTTCAAAGAGCTGATTTCCATGATTTTCGTGGAGAATCACTGGTAAATCCATACACACTTATAGCATAGGGTTGACAGAAACTATAATAGACTGAATACAATATTTTTTCACAACAACAAGGAGTCATACGGTAACTTTGCAGCTATGTCACTGACATACTTCACCTTATTTTGGACGGAGCTTAACGATCTTAAATAAATTAAGCAAGTGGACTGTATTGCTTTTACATCCGTTCGCTTTGGTATCTTTAATATTCTGATTCTTTTTCTGATGTCCTGCTCTAACCAAAGAACGTATGTCAAGAAAATCAAGATAGATGATCTGTAAAAATTACGATTGAGGGATAAGACATTGGCCTACTTTACACTGAACAAAAATTACACGGATATTCGTAATCTAACCTGAGCATCCATCCACCGGAGCCGGATGGCTCAACTTATCCATTTGTCTGCCTTGATCGGTCTGGGTTGCATCTTCTTTTGGCAGCAAGGCAATTTGTGTTGTGGTACCACGTTCGCACAGATTACCACGTGAACAACGACAGCCTTTCCAGGATATGTCTCCGTAATAAGCCCCATTTTCCAAGTTTGCGGTGGTAATTTGTCATTATAAGCAAAAGTCCTCCACGAAGCAACGTTCGGGAACAGTTCACTTGCTGCGCCTCTGTAATCCGGTGGTATACTCAGACGATGATCTTCGCCAAAATGATTGCTTTCGTTTTTGGAGATAGCATAATTTCCTTACGGTCGTCGTAAAATGGCTTGACTATTGCAGTCAGCTCGTGGCCAACCAAAAAAATGGAAAGGAGACAACGCTTCAAAATCTATCGTATCGTCGCTTTGCTTTATCATATCCCCTGCATTTAGGATGGATTCAATATTAACCAGCAATGTTGTCATTTCTTGGTAGGTGAAATAAGATATCATTTTATACAGGTGGCTGATCATATTTTTTACTCCGGCTTACCAAAGTCCACCCTGGTGTCTTTGGTGGATTGATTCTCCACAAGATCCCACGAGGCTAACAAAATTTTCCGAGTTTGTTCTTCAACATTTGGGACCTCTGCAACTCCCTCAATTCGACCAATTGTCGCTCAATGCCAACAAAATTAGATCTGTTATCGAAAAACATTTCATTGATGTTTCCACGGCGTCCAACAAAGCGATGCATTGCTGCCAACAACCCTTCGGAAGATGAGGTACTCACAAGCTCAAAATGAATCGCTTTAGTAGTCATACAGACGGAAACGCTAACAGAAAGTTTATTATTACAGATTGATCGAATTAGTCACTGACTCAGGGTGGACGTTTTTCTCTTTTGCTGTCATGTTTTTTCATTGTTCCTAGTAAATCTATCCCGTTGTTAAAAGTAAATCGAAACATCTTAAGTGACCGTGTGCCATGGAAAACCGTATTGTGGTGAAACGGCACTTTACTGCGAATCCCCTCGTATGCTGCCGTTTGTTTTGCTTCTGCATTCAAATGATAGAACTGTCCTGCCGCTGTTTTCAAATGTGTGTCAAAGAGCTACATTTGAAGTCTACGAAGACGGCATTTCAACGAACAAACAGTCAACATTAGATGATATCTAAGCACTGAAGCCGGCAGAAAATGTTTCAAGAATGGTCAATCAAATGATTTTCACAACTGTAGGTAGCTATCAATGTTTCTTCCGTTTTAGTAAGCATCCAATGTATGAAATATTGTTAAGGACTGTAACCGTAGATAGACGAAACTCGGTATCGTTCTTGTTCAATACGTTTCGTGTGTCAAGTGAGACTTGTAATTCACAGTAGCTCCTACTCTATTATTTGCATGTAGGGCGGAGTTGATATTGATTTACTGCTAAAAACTTACCATCTTCGAACCAGAATATACTTTCAGGATGGAAGTGTTAATACATTATTAAATTTCAGTGACCTCGAAATGAACGAAGCATTTTGAAACGGACTACCAGCTAACACTCGAAAAATCATATGAATTTTTGAAATAATTTCTCGGAGCTTGAGAAGTGGTAATTAAATAACTAGAGAACGATATAAAGTGAATAGTATTTATAGCTCCGTTAACGTACGGCTGCAAGTAAATGGAATAAATGTCATTAGAATTGGTCAAAGGGTCATTTCAATGATATGACAAATCTGAAGGACATGCAGGAAAGGAAAAAAAGAAGATTATCCTGCCATGATTGACAAAACAATGCGCGATGGCACTATCCAAAGCCTACTCCGGTATTTTTTTATGTATGGTACGGGACGGGTTTTAAGCAGTTTATTCAGCAAATGTAATGAAGCCGTGTGTAATCTATAACTAGAATTGCCACTATTTAGACGTTGATCCCTCTGTTTATTTCTGATCCATCGGTACATACCTTCAGAAAAGAGCATTAGACTCAGCAAATTTCTTAGCCATGGCATAAAGTTCCAAATTGCAGGGATTCATCCGCACGCGGATAACCGATGTAGTCTTCCGATCAAGAAAATATTTTCTTCAGCTCCGCAATCTGTAACTAATAATATTGTATCATTGCGATTCCGTGCATGTGTGCGATGACAAAATGAAATAGGCCAGTTCACGATTTTATGCAAACGTCAATTTCTTCACCCGCTCCTTCGTTTTACCTATCCGCTCTGGAAAACAAGCAACCAAAACATGTCGATTACTATGATCACCCGTTTTTCAAAAGTCCTACTCTGCCTACAACCGAATATCCTACTCATGTGAATTTTCAACATCATATTTCCATCGTATTTCAACATACTTGTGTGTTATTAATGTCCAATGGTCATATGTGTGTGTGCGCACATGCGCCGCGCGTTTGTATGTGTAAAGGAAAGGGAGGGGACATTATGTTTACGTGTGTGTATGAGCGTATGATTTTGTGTCAATGCATGCTTCTTCTGTTTTCAGAGAGCGAGTAATGGTGCTATAACCGTATGCCGTAAAAGGTTAGGACAAAAGTTAGTGCTTATGTCCGAACTGACAGACAAGATCTCACGCAAGATGAATCTAGATACATGTAGGAAACGCCTGTCTTCCAGTTCCAGCCCAGAAAAGTGCACAACATGAACTTGCTTAGCTTCGCCACTTCCAACGACTTATAAACACATACGCTTTTCGCCAAGGAAAGCCTCCCACACACTCCTATCCAACTTCCAACTCCAGATGCCTATAAAGGTAGCATGAGTTCTCAGCATCTTTTTAAGTAGACATCTAATCAACACTTACCGCCCATACCTTGCTGATCATAAGAACCTGGCTAGAGATCAATGGATGAAGAGCTTCTCATACCAGGCAGCTCTTTCTCGCGCTTCCATCGTCTCTACCACAGTCAACCCAGAATTATGTATGGTCGAAAACTGCTGTACCATCTCGGCAAGTTTTACATCTAGATAATTGTAAAATCAAATCTTGAAATTATTTTGATAAACATCATGCATATCAAGTGCACTACTTAAGCTTGTCAAATAAATGACAAAATTTCCGTATTTTGTTAGACATGTACATATGTATGAAAAAATCCAAAAGAAGGCAGATCGCGACTCATTTAAAGTGAAATTTAAATAGATCCATTCAAATTCTACAATCTGTAATATTACACAATTTAACTTGAAAACCAAAGCACCTTTTTGGTTCAGTATGTTTTCCATTATTATGCAGGATAAATAATATGATATGTCGTGCAGTGTCATTTGAATGCATTGAACCAATGCTTCCTTGGGTAATTTTTAGCCGTTTAACGATACGACGAAATTGTTGCTCAAGTGCGGTACTATAATTAATTAGATGTTGTGAGCTCGAAAAAAATGACACCCGTCGTGAACGATGAGTAAAAAAATTATTCAGTAGGTACAATTTTCGCTCTCTTCATTTCGTTCTATCAGTCACGCAATATATTCGTGTTACTATTTTGCTATGCTCAGTGATTCCGTTGTCTATGTTCCACACAACTCATTCACACCACAGCAAAGCACACGCCTATTCAAGCCTCAAGAGATTTTGGTTGCTTGACTGAATGTTCTTGTAACCAGTCATTCATTTTTGCGTTCGTGAGTGATTTTTTTTGCCACAGGATTTCAAATATTCCCGAACATGGCTGTAGGCAAAGGAGGACAAATGCCAAAATCGCCACAGAGTTTGTGGGGCATTTGTTCGAGAAAAGGCATTTGCAACATCGATTCAAGAAGTTTTTATTTTTTAACTTCATTGATTCTTTAAATGAATGACTGTTTTTCGTCTTCACGGTAGAACGTTGAAATTGAATAAGTTGTTTGCACTTACGTACATTCACTGCTTTCTGGAACGAATGAATGATCAAAATAAAGCAACACACAAATAAGTTGACTAATCTTGCACAAGAGATTCATGGAGGCAAATTTGTGTTTACTTCATGTTCTCTAGGAGACAGTGCGTGATGACTAATATTTTGACTCAGTCAGGGTGCAATTTGAGAATTGAGTATAATATTTTTAAGCTCTGGTCAGAACATCCTTCACGCTTGTCCGATGCAACTCCATATTGAGTGAAAACCAATCAGTTTCGAGAAAACCAGGTCTATTCAAATAATAGGACAAAGCTGTTCTAGTGTCAAAAGCATCTCTATGAAATTCAAATGCTTCAATAAAATATTTAAATTTGGAAAAAAAATTTGAACGGAAAATCCAATTGTCCGTAACATTTACAAAGGACGTCGACCGTACACTTGTAACGTTCGTCTGCCCATTCGAAGCCATCAATGGGAAAGTTATGGCACAATTTAAGAGATTCCTCACTTCTTGTAGAGCCTGTCCACGTTAAACTCCGGAAACTTTTCTTTCAGTTAATAAATTGTTTCAATGATCGCTGAAACACTTCACTAATATGGCAACTGAAACTCTCCAATTTATTTCGTAGAACAACATGTTTACATTCTTGTTATATTAAGTAAAATAGTTTCGAATCAAGTGGAACTGCGCAAACGCATTTTATACAAACGGCAGCAAAATCCGAATATATCGGTACCCGATCGTGCAATGAAACTAAAACTACCAAAAAGCACCGTGTTTTGTGTTCGCAAATTATTTGACCTGCACTTGACTCTGGATCGGAAGGTTGATAGTGGAGCAAATCGAAAAAGAATGCTCCCGACAAATGGACAAGAAGGTGATAGCCATTATTGACAAAAATTCCAATCTTTCTGTGCGATATGTATCAAAGTAAGTCAAAATCATACGTACAAAGTGTAAAAGGTGCCTAACCGTGATGACAAGTTAAATTTTACTGCAAAATGCTGTGATAAGAAGCTTGACAACAAATTTTCGCAAACATTTTCGTTGTATCATTATGGACGAACATACAAAATCGAATACTTTAAGACAGCTTCCTGGTCGGGCTTTTATACCGCAATGCAAAGGAACGCCGTTGCCTAGCATTTCCGGACAAAGAAGGTGTCCAAATTCTCGAAGAAGTGTTTGATTGGGCAGGCCATATGTAGTAGTGGTCGAACATCTAAAATTTTCGTATCTACCGGTACTATCGATAAGGATGTGTACGAGAAAGAATGTCTGCAACTGCGGTTGCTACCGAAATCACGACTCTCCAGCTCTGTTTTGGCCTGATTGGACGTCTTGACACTATGTGAAATCCATCCTGAATGATCCATGAGGTACAAGAGGTCAAATCCGTGCAAAACAGCCAATCCACCGACGTGTCCAGAACCTGCCAAATAGAGATGTACTAGGCCCTAGTATGCGGAAACTCTTCGGGGAAGAAAGAAGAAGAAAGCAAATGGTACCGATGATTTCAGAGAAAATGGCGAATCGTCACGGCGGGCGTATCTAAGGATGCCGTATGAAACCTGATAGCGGATGTGCCACAAAAAGTTCGAGAATTTTACAGAAAGAAGGATTAACATCTTACTCAACGGTTTCTAATGAAGATATAACTCTATTATTGTAAAATAAACAATCGGTTTTTGTTGGATTATGTGTAGATTTTTTGTGCTGCTGTTATTTTGGTGTCTGAAATAGCCTGGGCAGGCTTCAATTAAGGGAGGATATACAGTTGGAATGACCGACAAATTCAATTTTTTTTGCATAACGAGTTAGTAAATTTCCCGTAGAATACGCTCCTGAAACCGAAATTCGAACTCCAAGTGTTTCTTTTCACCGTTTTTCGAAGACGCCTTTTTTCGCGCGCCGCAGGTTTTAAAGACGCTTGACCGAGAAGACCTATTTTTCAACGCGTTTTTCTCAAAACAGCACTTTTGGAGCATGTGCCGGTGATAACTCAAAAACTAATTATTCGATTCAGCTCAACTTATAGATTCTTTATTATAGCATTACTTTTATATGATTTAATTTTTTTTCCGTCAGCCTGTTTCCTCATAGGATTTAAAAATTATTGTAATATATTATAATAAAATATGAAAAATGTGATTAAATGGCGGAAGATATTTGGATTTTTTCAAAAAATTACGCAAATTTTTTTGTTTTTACTTTTTTCAATTCATCTACTAACTGTATATGTAATTAATGTATTTTTTGGAGTTAGCAGCTTTCAGTCAAACTGCGACCAGGAGAGCTAGCACAAAGCAAATGCAACGACTTTTTTCAACGCACTCTACGGCCACCATATTGTTGAAAAAAATTTAAAAAAATATTTTTGGGCACAACATGGATACACTTTTAATTTAAAAAGTTTCGATTGATTTGGTTAAAACTTCCCCTTAGAAAAATATTTTCAAATATGAGTTTTTTCTGTTCAACTGTATATCCACCATAAAAACACAATTGATTGAAATTTGATGGTGCGCCACGTCATTATTTTCAATATAATATTTATCATATTTTCCAGAAACCTTAAACTTAAACTTCTGCTACAGCAAATTACCCATCTTGATCACCAAAGTGTTTTTAATAAATGAAACACATGTTAGTGTGTGCAAGCAAGAATTTACTCAGATGCGTCAAAATCCTATGCATTTGTCTTCATTGCTGTGCCACGTAGTGCAACTACATATTTTCACAACTTGTTAATATAGCTGAGTGTTTCCACAATAATTTTTTTTCCGTCGGCCTGTTTCCTCACATGGGATTTAAAAATTATTGTAATATATTATAATAAAATATGAAAAAATGTGATTAAATGGCGGAAGATATTTGGTTTTATTCAAAAAAATACACCAAATTTTTTGTTTTTACTTTTTTTTTCAATTCATCTACTAACTGTATATGTAATTAATGTATTTTTTTTGGGTTAGAAGCTTTCAGATCCAAACTGCGACCAGGAGAGCTGGCACAAGCAAAATACAACGACTTTTTCAACGCACTCTACGGCCACCATATTGTTGAAAAAAAATTTAAAAAAATATTTTTGGGCACAACATGGATACACTTTTAATTTTAAAAAAGTTTCGATTGATTTGAGTTAAAACTTCCCCTTGAAAAAATATTTTCAAATATGAGTTTTTTTTTCTCGTTCTAACTGTATATCCCACCATAAAAACACAATTGATTTAGAGAATTTGATAGGGTGCGCCACGTCATTATTTCAATATGTGTTATCATATTTTGAGAAACCTTAAACTTAAACTTCATACAGCAAATTACCCATCTTGATCCGCAAAGTGTTTTTTTTTAATAAATGAAACCATGTTAGTGTGTGCAAGCAAAGAATTGCACTCAGATTAATCAAAATCCTATGCATTTGTCTTCATTGCTGTGCCACGTAGTGCCTTCACTTAATTTTCCACAACTTGTTAATATAGCTGAGTGTTTCCACAAAGATTCGCTACGCTATTGGCCACGGTTCAAATCTTGCTGGCGGCTTTAGATTGTTATTTTTTTTCTCATATGTGCCATCATCAGATGCCAATCTTAAACTCTCCAACTAATACACTGCACCACCCCACGCACACATTTGCTTTTTCGAAGTAAAAGATGTGTTGCATTTTTGTCCAAGTTACAGTACCTATTAAAAAATGACACAGAATCATGCGGAATTGCAATACAATCGTGCTTTAATATTATGGGTTTAAAACAAGCTTTGCAAAAGAAGATCCATTGAATGAATCCATGAGCTATCCACAGTTATTCAATTGGCCTTTGTACACAAGGACCAAGTGGCTTCAGTTTTTTTGGACATTCTTTGATTCACCCTCCATAGAATTTTGCAAGATGACGTCACTGATGAACGTGTGTTTCTTCCTGATGAATGAAATTCAGTTTTGACAGGTATTCGTGGTTTGTTTGTTTTCGAATTCAATCAGATGAAATAAACAAACCACGGACTCCTGTCAAAAGAAATTCATCCGATTCATTTTGCGAGGTTATGTTAGGTTGGTGTAAAACTCAATTGCCATCCTGTCAAATAACCTACATATATGTGTACTCCTTGAAATTTCAAATAATTATTTTCACAATTTGCTGTCATAAATGCAAATGAACTTCACTCTTAGACAACTGACAAATTCCAGAATTAGTTACATGGCCCTGCCCAAGGCTACTTCGAGGATATTTTCATGACTTCGCGTAATGTCCGTTACCATTGACTTTTTCTAACCCACGCTTCTTCTCTATTTATAGCTAACCCGACTACGGAACCCGTCGAGCTACCGCCATCATCAATTTCAACACCAACCACCACGACCGCCTCCACCACTACCCTAGAGCCAGACCCATTCGCCCCAAAACCGATCCAGATCTCGCCTCCGGAATGCCTCCAACAGTACGACGAAACCATCTTCGTTGAGTACGGATCAAGCATATCGCTCCTCTGTCGGCACGATTTCAGCGGCCAAGAGCAGTCCATCCACTGGTTCCGCGAAGACAGATACCATGGGGAGCTCGATCTTTCCAATGAATTCGACTTCGCTGGTTCGGTGGTTCACGATATCCTTACGCTGCGACACGTGGATGCCAGCCATTCGGGAAGGTACTTCTGTCGCGTGCAGCTTAAGGATGAAAATGTTACCGACAATAGGATCATTTCCGTCGTTGGAGCAGTGCCACGGTTTGAGCCCAAAGGTGAAAAGCCTGCTTATATGAAGTTTGTCAATTTCTTGATGCAAGGTTACTTTAGCTTGGAATTGGCGTTCAAAGCGGATCGAAAGGACGGGGTGTTATTCTATCAGGAGCGACGAATGGGGACAGCAGATGATGATGCTGGCCCTGGTCAACTGTAGTTTGGAGTACAAATTGCTCACTAAGA